>JADRCC010566659.1:0-18148 GCA_019843855.1 Hylomyscus alleni
GTAGATGATTAGCAGAATTACTCTGCATTACTCCTGAATTCATAAGCAAATAAATAATATACTACACTACTAAGGACCTAGAGACATGTCAGTCATGCTTTCTTCAGTTACAAAACAGATCAGTGATTTACTTGACTTGCTGTATACAATTACCACGTAAATGACTTTATTTTATTTGATTTTTTTGTGGTTTTTCAAGACAGGGTTTCTCTGGGTAGCTCTAGCTGTCCTGGAACTCACTCTGTAGACCAGGCTGGCCTGGAACTCAGAAATCTGCCTGTCTCTGTCTCCCAAGTGCTGAGATTAAAGGCATGCACCACCACCACTACCCAGCTCAGGTCACTGATTTTAAAACATGAATATTAACTCACATTCTTCCTCCAGCTAGATCCTTCATGCTGTTAGGAGGATCTTGTTTTGAAGCATAAAGGAAGAATAATCTTGTCTGACAGATTTTTTTTGTCTGGGCTATGTCTGATTTATGTTAGTCTTTCCACATATTAACAGTTATGTTAATATTTTTGTTAAATTAGAAACCTTGGTATATAAAAATATCTGTGGTATGATTTACATGCAACTGTATACTTAGTTACTCTTTATTTAAATGAAAATGATTTTTCATAAAAGTGGAATTTTGTTGAAGTACTGAGACTTGTATATTCTAGAAACTAGAATAACTACTTAAATTATAGTTTTCAATGGTGTTTTTGATTTAAAGAAAAATATTATAAATATTGTTCTTCTGTAAATTGAATAACTATCAAAAGATGATGATAATAATTGAACATTTTCACCAATTAATTTTTGATGCAGTAGAACAAGACTGATTAAAAATATTTGCTTTTTAATGTATATAAATATATAAATATATTATATAAGGTATATAGTTAATATATAGTAATGTAATAATTAATGTATATAGTCAGGAATTGGCATTGTATTTACTTATGAGGGATATTAATTAGTTATTTCTATGGCTATCATGGCCACAGTGGAGCAGGCAATAATACTGATTCTGATTCCATGAAGAGAAAGGATGACTTTTGTTACATATTAGTTAATATAAACCAAACCCACAAAGCTGTTTACATGGGTGGGGGAGAGTGAAGGAAGATCCTGATGGTGGAAGCCATTAAAGAAGCCAGATTACAATATTCTGAGTGTAAAAAGTCAGACATTAGAAAAAAATAAACAAACATTGCATGAACTCAGCATTTATTTGAAATGTAAAAGACATCAAAACAAAATCAAGTTCATAAAAAAAAAACAGAAAATAGCATGTTATTTGCTAGAGTCTGGGGCCAATTAGAATAAAGATAGCAGGTCTCAAGATTTCATCATGCAATATTATTAAGGTTTTGATATCTGTCATACAGCAAGATGCTTCTCTGTGAAGCACAGTGTTCACATACTTGCTCTGAGAGTTCATCTTGGGTTGTTTTTAACCATACACTCATATAATATGCATGTAAGATGAAATATTGAATTAGTTATTGTATAATATATTGCAATTTCATTGCAGACAAAATAAACCAAAGCAACATAAGGTAGGAAATAAGTGTTTATTCTGTTTTCTGGCTCATGGTT
Source organism: Hylomyscus alleni (assembly GCA_019843855.1). Lineage (NCBI taxonomy): Eukaryota > Metazoa > Chordata > Mammalia > Rodentia > Muridae > Hylomyscus > Hylomyscus alleni. The sequence continues at coordinate 1,588 of JADRCC010566659.1, forward strand.
TCACCATGCAGTTCATTATGGTAGAGAAGGCATGGCAGAAGGAATGTTAAACATCTCTGGAAACATCTTCACAGTCATGCCCAAAAGTTCATTTTTTCAGGCGATTCTACCTACCATAAAGTTGACTGTGAGTATTAACAGCACATGGACATAATGATTACATTGATTATGGTAATAGTCTCTCCCTCTACATAAAAGATCATAAAATAAATGAGGTTTTTATCTTGGGTGTTCTTGTATGAGAGTTAGAAAATAAACAGAGCAATAAATAAGTTATTGAGCTTACAAATCCCAGTATGCAAAACAGTCAAAGGAATATAGGCTCTGAGAATGTTAGGAGAGGAAAGTGGTCTGAGGTTTATAATCTGTCATTCCTTTTTTCTTTGCTGAACCCAATATATTATTCAGGAAATTTTATCATGTTTAGGAAATGCCTTTAAATCACTATGACACTGTACATTCTTACAAGGACTTTGAGATGATCTCTCTGAAATATATGGTTGGCAAATAGTTAATGGGACTGAGTCTGAAAATTAAAATCATGAGTCTTCTGACTATAGTTTTTATTCTGGTGAAGCCCCATGGTACAGGATTTAATATTGACTTAGAAATGGATGACTTCTTGTGGTAGTTTGAATGAGAAATGTTCTCCCTAGTTTGAGGCATTTGAATATTTGACTTCTCATTAGTAGTGCTTTTGAGGGAGTTAAGTGATGCAGTGTTGGTTGAGAAGGTTTATCATTGATGATGATGACACGGGTTTAAAAGCCATGAAAAACTTTCAGATTTTTCTCTTTACTTCATACTTGTGGCAAAAGAAGTAAACTCCTTCCTTCCTACCCTTATTGCAATGACATTTGCTTGCTGCCATGTTTCTCTACCATGATAGACTCTTAATCTTTCTGGTAATGTAACCCACAACACACTCTTTCTTTCTTATAATATATATATATATCAAAGATATGGGACAAAACTTTAATAACAAAAAATCATGATTTAGGATTAAATAGCATTCAAGAACTTAAGTAAACAAAATATTTGAGAAAGTGTTTGGCTTAATCTAGAGGGATAGATCAGTGGTAAAACTGCTTCCTGTGCAAACATGAGTTACTATTTACAGATGCCCAGAGCTTTGTAAAATTAATTATTGTAACTGCAGCAGTGAAAATGTTGGAAAGGGGGGGCTAGATGCTCACTGGCCAACAAGGATAGCTAAAATGATGAGTACCACATTCCACAAGAAAATTTGGTTCAATAATTAATGTGAAAAGTGATTTAATGAGATACCAGGAGTTTTTGTTTTGTTTTGTTTTGTTTTTTGTTTTTTCAAGAGAGGGTTTTTCTGTATAGCTCTGGCTGTCCTGGAACTCATTCTGTAGACCAGACTGGCCTCAAACTCAGAAATCTACCTGCCTCTGCCTCCTAAGTGCTGGGATTAAAGACATGTGCCACCACTGCTTGGTGAGATACCAGTTGTTATTCCTTGTTCTTACATAAACAGGCATAAGGAAGAACACACAGACATACATAAGTAAATCTACATATGCAGCATGCAATATACACACATACATACATACATACACACACACATATATATATATATATACATGCACACATACACATACACCATTTTCTTAAAAAAAAGAAAATTAAGAAAAATTCTGCTATAAAATAAAAGCTGTTTCTAATTTTATTGCATAAACATTGGATTTAGAAAAACAGGGGATAATATGATTTCTAAATATATATAATTCAAGATATTCCTGATGCGTAGCTTTCAGTTTGTCTTTAAATAATTGTGGCTGTATAAACTGCGCGTAATACTGAGGTATCAGTGTGCAGTAAGCACCCCATGCCTATGGGTGTGTTGGTTTAGAACTCAGGCATCAATGAATAGAACATGCAGAAATATCATATAGAAAAATCACTCAAAACTAAATTGAACTGAACAAAAACTTCTTTGATATTGTTCTGAACAAAGGACAAAAACTGGTTACATAAGTAGGATTTTCATTGCTGTGATTAAACCTCATAAAGGGACTGGGAGAGGAAAGGGCTTTTGTTTAGTGAACAGTTCCATTCCTCAGTCCATCATCAAAGGAAGCAAATGTAGAAACTCAAGTAGGAATGTGGAGGCGTGGACTGTGGCAGAAGTCATGGATGAGTTCTGATTACTTAGCTTTTTCAGCCTGCTTTCTAATTACACTCCAAGAGTGACTGTCCAGGAGTGGCAACATCCACATTGGGATGGGACTACCCTCATTAAACACTAAAAGAAAGTGGTACACAAGATGGAGGGATTTTTCTCAACTATGGTCTGCTCTTTTTACATAAATCTAGTGTGTGTTTGGTTAAAAATGAAACAACACAAGACAGTTGACTCCAGTCAACTTGACGTGCAAACACATCCCTCCTTCTATAGACTTCCTTTTTTCATCTCTAAACTTTTATATCAGTAGCAATATCTCAATATAGAACACACTCCAAACTTTAAAAGTCCCAGACTTTAAAATTTAGTCTGTCTAGAATATCCAAAATTTCTTTTAAATGTCAAAGTCTCTTTAAAATCCCAAGTAACTATAAAATTCCAAAATCTCTAAAATGTAGGCTACAGGACATTCAAAAATAAGTTATATAACTTTTATTTTACAAAGGAGGTGCCAAGACCCAATGACAATCAGATCAAAGCAAAAACTCTAATCGTGTAAAATATACTCAGTGTAGGGCACTGGGATTTACTCTGTAGTGTCTGTACTCTCCAAACAGCTCCATTTCTTCAGCCCTGCAGTTGACATTTGGCAGCACACACAGTTTGACTCTTAGAGTATGGGAGGCTTCCTTCTACTAATGTTGTTGCCTTTACCAGGCATCTTATGGTACTGGCATCTCTAAAATCCCATGTTCTCTGTTGCAACTGGATTGTACTTTGACTGGGGTCTCTGCACATTCACATAGCTTTCTTCAGGGTTTGGAACCCTACCACAATAGTTCTGAGCTTTAGCTCTCTTCACCATGGCACCATTAATGATGAGGCTTTTTCTGCAACTGAGGCTATATCTTTATCAGTGTTCTCTCTTGACCTCTCAGGGATGCAGAAACAGGTGCCCTCTGTGACCCTTTCATGTCTTAGAAGCCAGTATAACCTGGGAAACTTACACATTACTCAGTTAGGATGCCAGCATAAGGTACGGCTTTGGAGCTCTCTGTGCCTCCTTGTATGTTTACCCTGAGTAAACATTTCTCAGGTTCTAGCTCAATGAAACTTGTCTCTTCATAGTCAATTTCTGTCTTAGGATTTCCATCGATGTGATAAAACACCATGATGAAAAACCGCTTGTGGAGGAAATATATGTCATATTAGAGCACAATATCACATATCAAGGACTATAAGCCAAGGAATCAAGGCAGAAAGTAGTAGGTAAAAGGAGAAGCCATGTAAGAAGCGTTATGCTTACCATAGCATTCTCAGCCTGCTTTCTTAAAAACTATAGATACAGGGCCAATTTCCCTGGGATGGCACTACTCATAATGTGTGGGCCCTCCTACATCATCAGTAATTAAGATAAGGTAACTAAACTTGGCCAAATGCTCATCATATGGAGACTTTTGGTCAAATGCTGTTCATTCTTCTCAGTTAACTTCAGTTAGTGTCAGTTAGATAACAACAAAACAAAACAGCAATAGCAACAAAGTAACAAAACACAACCAGGATTCTAATTTTATTGAAAAAAATATTTAAAATATCAGGTTCACTATCATATTGTTGGGAAGAATGTAAACTAGTGAACGATTATGGAAATCTGTGATGGTTTCTGAAAAAAATTAAAGCAGAATTGTTTTATGCTATGGCAATTTTACAAATGACTAAACAACCCTAGAAATGAAATCAGCATATCAGGTACAGAACTCTCACATTTTCTGCAGTATTGATAACAATTGTCAAGAAATGTAAAAATAAATAAATAAATAAAAAAGAAATGTGAACAATGTAAATACCTATCCATTGATGGGTAGATAAAGAAAATAAATGAGCATGTAAAATTGAATAGAGTGAAAGCATCTAAAAGATAAATTCTGTTATTGGAGACCATATTGAAATGAATCTGGAAATAATAATGAAGGAGCTGAATGGGTTTGTAACCTCACATGAAGAATAACAATATCAATCAAGTAGTTTCTCCGAAAATTGGGAATAGCACAACCTGAAGGCACAGCTATACAACTCCTAGGCATATACAAAAAAAAAAAAAAAAAAAGCTCCAACACATAATAATGACACATCTTCCACCATATTTATAGTGGTCTTATTTATAGTAGCCAGAATATCCCTCAATGGAAGATTGGATACACAAAAGGTGGTAAGTTTACAGAATGGAATACTACCCAGTTATTAAAAATGACAACTTAATGAACTTTAGAAGCAAATGGATGGAAGTAGAAAATATCCTGAGTGAGATAACCAGACCCAAAAGGACATATATGGTATATACTCATGAATAAGTGGATATTAGCCCCAAAAGCTCAGAATACCTATGACAGAACTCAAAAGATCATATGAAGATTAACAAGAAGGAAGGCCAAAATATGAATACTTCAAACCCACTTAGAAGCAGGCCCAGACACCAGGGATATGCGAGGCTCCCGGGTTCCAGTGGGGATGATGTTAGCTGAAATGCATGTGAAGAGACCATATCATGTAAATAGACCTGGCCCCCAGTGGAGTGATGGGGTCACCAACCAATCTAAAAAATTTTAACCCAGAATTGTCCCTGTCTAAAGAAATGCAGGGACAAAAATGGAGCAAAGTCTGAAGGAAAGGCCACCCAGAACCCTCTTCACCATGAGATCCATTCCATAAGCAGACACCAAACTCAGATAATATTGCTGATGCCAAGTTATGCTTGGCATATGCTCTATCTCTGAGAAGCTCTGCCAGCTCCTGACCAATACAGATGCAGATACTGAAACCCAACTGTTGGACTGAGCCCAAGGACCCCTATGGAAGAGACAGGAGATGGACTGAAGAAACTGAAGGGGGTTACAACCTTATAGGAAGAACAGCAGTACCAGTTAACCAGACTCCTCAGAGTTCCCTGGGACTAAACAATCATACAAATAGTATATATGGACCCCTTCATAGCTGATACATATGTAGCTGAGGACGGCCTCATCTGGCATCAGTGGGAGGGAGGAGCTTGGTCCTGTTGAGGTTTGATGCCCAGAAAAAGAGGATTCTAGAAGAGTGAGGCAGGAGTGGGTAGGTGGGTAGGGAAGTACCCTTTCAGAGGCAAAGAGGAGGGGATGGGGGTAGGGGATAAGTGGAGGGGAGACCAGGAAGGTAGATACCATTTGAGATGTAAAAAAGTAAAATGATTAATAAATCAAAAAGGAAAAACAAAAGAAATAAGTTCCAGGATACTTCTGCAACATACTGGTGATTGTAGATTAAATAGAATTTACTTTTTTAGAGGGTAGAAGAAAGAAATGTGAAAATTTGAATCACAATATCTCTAAATATCTGAGGAAATAGCTACTTTATGTTCTTTGAACTATTGTTCAATATATTAAAATATCAAATATCCCATGTACAGATAATACAATCTTGGGTTTACCAACTTGGTAAGCTATTCAAATGAATTCATACACACATCTATTATGTTGGTTCTATTTCTGTAGCTAACTTACTAACACACTACATTTTCTTTTACTGAAAAGATATATCTAAATCAATTTAAGAAAGCATGACCATGTAAATGGGAGATAGCAGAGACTTCTCATTGACTTTATACAGGCATTTTTAAAAGAGGACACATCACACAGAATCTCAAATAAAATTAGTGAATCCATTGATTAAATAATGATTTTGGTTTTCTAGAAAGTTTTTATGCAATAATGGGAGGAAAGATATATGCTGTTAGGTGACAGCTTCATTGTGTAAAACAATGAAGACTGTTTTTTGGAATATATCTTTAGTAGAACTGAAAGACTAAAAGCCAGCATGGAGTGAGAGAGAGAGAAGGAAACTACTATTAATCACGAGGCAGGAGCACACTCAGACAAAGCCTGCTGCAAATTAATTCTATTTGCCTCAACGCTACAAAAGAGTTGCAAAGTGTCCCTCTTTAAAGATTATTGTTTTTTTGTCAGTGACACCCTAGAGACACTTTACCCATTCATCTATTACTAGTGATGCCTAATCAGTAAGCTGTCTTTGCCTGGGGACAGAGCCTAGTTTCTGGTTAATCTCTCTTCTAAACCTACTTCTGAGACAGCTACTAATCAGAATTGACTCAAAAGTCTCTTATAATTGCCCTGGAGATATTTCAACAGATGCTAAACTTTAGCAGAGATGTTTCTCTAATCGTTTGTGTATAGTTGTATTCTTTATTGCCCATGGAATTCCTTTTCTTGCCTTATTAATTAAATAAATCTGTCTTTGCCCAAATATGTGTTTCTATCTAGTATCCTTTTGATTCATTGGTTTCTTGCAAATAATAACCACTAAAGATTGACATCAAAATGTTATGCAACAGAAGGATATTCACTAAGTAAATGTAGCTGTAGTGAATAACCAATTATGATGTTCAACCCTGAGAAAGATGGATTCTTCCACTCTTGGTACTTATTTGTCTACAGTTCTTCATCAAGGCATGGATCCCTAATAAGACATTTCCATATCTATGTTGGCTTATCAATTGTTATTGTCATTTTTCAGATATTATTTAAACAATTATATTGGTGAAATTTTCCTATGTATTCTGATATATAAATCTCTGTATTCCACTGAGTCCCTTTAGTATTGCTCATCCAAATTAAAATATATAAATATTATAGAAAAAAAAGTGTAAGTATCCATAATAGAGTGCAGATAGGAACACAATCCCCAAATACCTCATATTCAAATAGATCTGTGAAGATATGTAGAACAAGTTTGCCTTCTACATATTCAGAGGAATTCTGAATGTTTGCAACCATATTCTCATAAAGCCATTTAGGAGTACATTCACAATACTTTTTGCTTGGTCATATAAACCTCACTTCACAATATCAATTATGGGTGTCACTAAAATTTTACAATGACATAACCAGTCCACAGATAAACATAGCATGTGGAATAACCTTGGTAAGCATTAGGTGGGTCTACTAGAACATGATTCCAGGTAGAATTCTGCTTTTGCCTTTCTTAACCCTGCATGGATAAGGATGCACTCAATATGTTTCTTCAGGCATTTTGAGATTATAAGTTGATTTTGTGTACACTAACAAAGAGAAAATCTAGACCTCTGGATTCATTTCATGTACAAGTGTGCAGGACAAGAATGTATTCAAGAGTAATATGATTAAATTCTACTAGAATTTTGACAAAGAATATTGAAAATAGAAAACAAGATCTTAATTTTAATAACCACAGAATTAGTAGACTTTCTCAAAATACTGCTTTGTTATCTCACTCTAGATTGTACCTGCCAATATGAATGAGATGGTAGAAAAATTACTAAAATGGATGGTGAGAATGCAATATGTTTCTTCATACTATTTGATATTGCTTGTTTTCAAACCAATATCATCAACCATTTTTAAATAAAAATATCACAAAGAATATTTGACAAGCTTCCATTCTCCAAGACACTCTGTGGTAGAATAAAAGAGACTATAATGTAGCATTGGATTAACTGAACCCTCTCCTTTGCCATAGGCTCTACCTTGACAATAAAACCACCAATTTCTACTTTGAAAAATGCAGATAAGCCCTAACAGGAAAGAAAAGAAGCAGAAATAATGTATGTTATTTAGCAGCTTAGAACTTGTCAGATCATGGTGAATACATGTTAACTGGACTAAGTGATTTTATTGTAAATATTATTAAGTGAATATATTTGAGGACATGAGGGAAAGAATGAGAATCCTAAGTAGTATAGATTTCAATGAAGAAGAGCTTGTAAATTAGAGGAAGACATTTTGATTTCTGGCCTTCTCATGTAATTCCATGTAGAAGATTTCTTCTCAAGTAAATCAAGGTAATAGACTCAAGTCATTATAACACATTATTTTAATTTCAAATGCTATTAAAATAATACATTGGCAGATCATTCAATTATTGTGATTTAACACTGTGTGCTAGCTCATCTCACACAATTCAACTTGTATTAGTGACCAATAAATACATTTCTCATTTAGGTATTTTGTTGTGAATTAGTAATTATAATTGGCAGTATTATTCTCCCACACATATTAGTTAGGTTGGATAGTGTTAGACTTTTCCTATTGTGGATATTATTAAAGCCTTTATTATTCCTCAAAAATAAAAGAATCTACCATTGGTTTCAGTCATATATATATACTTGGAAAGCTTAAGAAATATTCTATTCAGTTTACTTGGATTTAAGAGATTATCAATATGGCTGGAGAAAATAATTGGTGCTCAAAGGCACTTGTTCTTGCATTGTACCTAAGTTCAGTTCCAGTTCCTGGGGATTCGACATCCTCCCTTGACATCCTTGGGAACCAGGCATGCTCTATCTCAATACAAATCATTACAAACAGTATGAATAAAGTCCAGAGATGGAATTGAGTGAGAATCCTCCACAAAATCAGGAACCTTGTGACTATAGTTTCTTTAAGACACATTTTGGTAACATGTCTTTCTGTTCCTAAGAGGTTTAGTAGAAAGGAATGAGTTTACTTCAGATCACTCATTATTGTTTACTTTTGTTATTTATCTATATGTTTAATCTATTCTTAATATGTCTCTATGAACAAACATGGGTTTGCTCACGTGGATATTGTCCTTGTTGCTGTAGCTTGAACTCATGAGAACTTTTCTCATTTGATCTTTCTTAAAATTCAGATCATAAATTGTCTGAGGCTAAGAATAAAGTTGGTTTGTGCATGAGATTATAGTCTGTCTCACTTATCAACCCTATTCTCTTAGGTCCCACTGCATCTTGAGTGGAGACAATGAACTTCAAATTTTACAAATCCTCAAAATTTAATATTATTTAATGCAGTAAGTTCTTCAATATATGGTTCAATTCATATATGTTGTAAAACAAGGCCACTGACACAGGATATAGTCAGAGGGCAGCTCTAACAATGGATTCAGCTAACCAAGGAGGGAATATACGGTAAGCAATGATGTAAAGCAGACACATACTACGACTTGATGAACAAGCAAGCTTCAACCAGCTCCAAAAACTTTATTTTTTCTCCTAGTCATTTTGTAACACCTAAGACAAAAATTTCTATTTGTAAGTAATATAACTTCATAGCACCAAAAGTCAAGTCTGCAAAAGCAACCACCACAAAACATAATAACATATTCAGAAACAGATTAACATTATTACACAAAAGAAAATTACAAAAAAGGGGGGAAGAAAATTACAACAGGATATAATCAATACATTATATATTCTCCTTTTGAAATTCTACCTGACTGAACATTCCCCATCTATCTTTCTCTCCACTAATTAATTGTAGCCTCAAAGCAATCATTACCTTTTCATCAGTTTACAAAATTTAAGCCAACCAAGTAGCAAGTGCTTTCCTGTGCTTAGCTGACATCATTCTGTATTTACTAATAAACAGATCATACTTGTTACATCTTTTTTGTTGTTGTTTTGTTGTTGTTGTTGTTGTTGTTGTTTTTTCGAGACAGGGTTTCTCTGTATAGCTCTGGCTATCCTGGAACTCACTCTGTAGACCAGGCTGACCTGGAAATCAAAATTTGCATCTTATTTTTGAAGTCCTGTTCAGTTGAACTGGCTAATCATCTATTCTCTATTATAATACTCATCATAGAATTACTTAACTCTTTTTCATAACCCTGTCTTTTCATTTTGCACACTGAAAGCTATGACTATACCCCTAGATCAAGGAACTCAGACTCAACTTAAAATAAATATTTTCTTTGATCATTAACATTCTGAAGTGTTTTTTTTTCTCCTCCAAATACAATCAGGTGCTCATAACTCATGAATGCTCACTGTACTTGTTTTCTGAACTATGCCATTCTCACTCCTCTGCAAGGAGGGGGACACCTCCTAATATTACTTCCATCTTTGTTATATTTTCCTGGCAAAACAACATAAGTTGTATCACTATTTAATAAAATTATGATTAAATAAAATAAGTGATTCATCTAAACAATATTATTTTATGAATTTTCATCTTCATATTGATCTGAAAAAAAAATTACCCAATAGAGTGTTCTGTCTTTCAAGAAGCCATCACATAACACTGTTGGCAATGAGGGTCTCCCTCCACCCATTCACAGCTTGATAGATACAGAAGAATATAGCAAGGACAAACATGAGAAGGCACAGCACCAGGAAAATGCAATCCTGAGATGAACCCATTGGGGATCTGTCTCTCCAAGATAGAGATATATCCATCACAGCTGTGCAAAATGGTGAGTCATCTCCAGAAAGCTTTCTTGCTCAGTGAAGTCCCTTCTTAACAGTGTACACTAGAATAGTTTATATCTATGATATTAATATGCCAAAAGGGATTAAAAAATGAAAATGTTATGTTAGTTTAAAAAGATTTCTTTTAGTGTTAATAGAATATTATTCATTCAAATTCTTTGTTACACACTTTAAAGAACATATCATGAGGAGAGTAAATATTCACCTTTTCTATTTTAATTTCTTTGTTATTTTATGTATTTATTTATTGGTCTTTTTAGTTTACTCTTATTTATTTTTAAAACTTTTTATTGAAAAGAGGCTCTTCTGTCATACATTATATCAAAACCACCTTCCCCTTTTCATTTTTAATCATCAGTATATTTGTTTACATGTGTATAGGTGCATTTTTATATAGAAATATGAACATGTGTATGCATGCATTTAGTGACTGAATGATAACTTCAAGTGTCATCCTTAGGAATGGCATACCTTTTCTTCTTTGAGTCATGAAGCTCCCAAAATAAACTAGACTGATTGAGACTAGGCTGACCTCATGAATCTTAAGGTCCTTCTACTTCTGCCTCCCCAGAACTTCGATTGCAAGAATACACCACTCCTGTTATTTTTGTTGTGATCACTCCTAGGTTCTTATGCTTAGAAGGCAAATTTTTATATATAAATCTAGCTCCAGAATGAAATGTTTTTTTTTATTAATCTATTACTTTTTGGCAATTTTAGAGACATTTGCTGTTGAAATAATACAGAAAGACCTCCTGTACTTGACATATTTCAGAATATATTATACAATAAAGTGAAATGGAAGACACAGTATTTTCCATTCTCCATTTTGTTTCCAACATATCTTCTGATTTCTCTGGGAACCACTAAGTGCTACTCCATTTCTACGCTTGCTGTTCCAAGGATATTTGTAGCAGAATTTTAATCTAGGAACATGGCTGCTCTGACAAGGGACCACATGTGAAGAAGTCCTAGTTCTGTGTGATCCAGCTGGAATGCAAATAATGCCTTTAGTACACACATTTATTCCTAAACAATGTATGTAGGATTAGTTGGAAGAAGGAGAAGACTCCTTGAAAGTAAAACCTAATGGAGGGGGTAGTTCAGTGAGTAAAGTTCATTAAGTTCTATTCACTCAGTGGAGTACAGTGTAGTGGAGCAGTTTGTTCATGAGTTTGTGCAGTTCAAAAAGAGGCAGCTGAAGCCAAAGAATAAAAAGGAGCCAAAGACTAGAACAAACTGCTAGAGTTAGGTTGAGGCTAAGAAGAATAATTCACTGAGAAGACAAGAAAAGTCAGAATGAATCAGTCAGCTTGGAGAGGAGTTTGAGCCAGAACAGCTGAGTTGAACCAATAAGCCAGAGTTCAGAAGGACTAGAAAGCATAAATTTATTCAGCAGTAAGCCTCTGAGATGACAGTTACATCTGGTGAATAAAAGTTACTTTAAAAAACATTGATAGTGGACTTTCTTATAATCTTTGAGGATTGACCATTTTTATGTACTATAATTCTGTGACAGCTAATCCAGCTATACCTGTATTAGTAGCCTCATGGTGTATTCTGTGATGACGAAGTTACAAAACTACACTCTGTTCAGTCACAAATCCATTGGAGGGCATTTCAATATTTTCAGATTTGGATCATTATATGTAAATTTATTTTACTATTTCTACTCACATATTTGTCTACAATTCTTTATTTCTTCAGAATATATCTTCAATGTTTAATTTTTAATATTAAAGGTAAAAAAAACTTTAATTACTATACAGTCTTTTACTTCATTATAACTTGTAAGTACCCTGAGAAGAATGAAATGAGGTCAGTTGGAGTGGTCACAGCATGACTGAGGTTGTAACAATTTTATTGGAAACAATCACATTTTTTATCTTTTTCTGATAAAGGTATCTTTTTGCACCTTTACAAGAAACAGAATATAATAACAATTGCCAGAATCAATACAGTTGTAGTTGCCAAGATGCAAAGAGATTTGCAAACTTTCCAGGGTAAACAAGATTAATGTCCAAGACCAACTGTCCTGTCAAGTATCCATGATTGCTTGGTTACTAAGGGAACATACAGAGAAACATAAAGCAGTGTGTACACTTCACTGTGTGAGGGAGGACATCAGTCTCTCAGGACCTGGAAGTCACATTGTGCTCAGGAGCCATAGTTTCTAAGCTGAAAAACTTATGATTTACGGGTCTCAAGCAGCTAGGTCAACTCCATGGTTTCCTGCTATAAATGTCACTTTGGAAAAGGGATCCTTTATTTTGTTCATAGCATATCTCATCATATTAGTTACTATATTTTAATAGTTTGTTATGCAGCTTCTAAGTTACAATGAGGTTGGTTATGTCAAAAACAATACAATAAGGATACAGAGATGACTCTATGGGCAAGAACACTCACTTGATGCAAAAAGGTAATAAATGTTACAGATCATGCACCTCCTCAAGCTGTAAAATAATACTCGATACAGTAATGTGTTTTTATTCACACATAATTTTAGACTAAAATATATGGGTCAAAAATAAGCTAGTAAACAGTGGCTAAAAGGTTCTATTAAATTCCATTGTTAAATTCTAATTTATTTGAATTTGCAAGATTTGTCTACAAAATGCATTTTATATGTAAAAATTAGGCACAACTTCTTGCATAAAGTGAGATGATTACCAATAAATAAACTACTTTGTTCATTAATTTTACATTACAGAACTATAACTGATTTCTAATATTAGAAATGTTGTAACTGAAACTTTTTCCTCTGTGTACTAGCTTCAGCTTGATTATATCCTTGGAGCAGAAAGAGTGCAGATTATAAGGAATCAGAATTTGTTATATGCATTAAAGAGATCTTTTTAAGTTCAATACAAACAATAATAAACAATTGCAAGAATACAAGTTTTAATAAGAAGAATGCTTCCCAGTCTCTCCCTTTGTACCTTATTAAAAAAAATAATAAAATCCTCATGCTTCAGATTTGTGTTTTGAAATCCTAATTGACAATTTCACTGTGTGACTTAAATAACAAGAAATATGGAGATACTAAAAAGAAAAAGAAGTCATTTTTATTTATAATGCACTCAGTATTATTTTCTTTTATAAAAGTTTGCTTGACTGATCAGGGTTTCTGAAACCTGTTCTTTATCTGGAGTTGCCTCTGGTGCTGGATCTTCTGTCACCTGACCTTTATCTCTAATAACAGGAAGAAACTTCCCAGAACAGTGGGAAATAAAGCCACCTTTCACTCAGATAAATATTAGTTTCAAATATGTTTCTTGGTAAAATATGGGACAGCAGTAAACTTCCAGAGGTGAGTAGGTGACTTCTTTGTTCCCAAATGCTTTATTAAGGAACAGTTTGAGGCTAAAAGCATTCCAGGTATATTTATATTACATGTTGGTAATTCCAAGCTTCTTTTATTGAAAATATTTCTGTAAATAATATAGCAATTATGTCACAGATATCTTTTAAATATAACAAATCAAATTTCAAAGTAATAGTTGAAGATCTAAACTTAATGATAAAATAATCTATTAAGATTATTTTCCAGATACTAACAGATCACTAAAAATTTTAACAAACATATTCACAAGCAATGTAAAATCTCCAAAATTTCCAAGGAAAAATATATTTCTCTCCAGAAGAAATTCTCTTCGTACGACTATAATTATAATAGATCTTTAACTGGGTAAGTTTAAAATTAAAGTTTGAATTTCTAAGTTTTGGCTGCTTAAGTTTCTTCCTAAAGTGTCAAGTAGTTGATATGAGTCTCTATAATTGTTCAAAGTTCTGAGAATAAGCAATTATGGAATTTTGACCATAACTGGAACATGTTCTCACCACTACTACATGTCCTGAGCTTAGGTAACATCATAGAAGTAATGGAAACACTAAGAGAATGGGAAAGCATGCTGGGAAGTGTCTTTTGAGCGTGACATGGTTGTTGCTTTCATGACATCATTGCACAAGTGGTTACTTACACAAGACCTACATGAATTTATTCTGAAAATATTATCAGACAACATTGATTGGAACTCAGCAGTTATTAAAATAAAAAATGAGCACACGGAAGGCTTATGTATCTGTTTGTATAGTCTATAAAGACAATGGGAGGAGTGAGTTGGAGGGCTCTCTCTCTCTCTCTCTCTCTCTCTCTCTCTCTCCCCGTGTGTATGTGAATTTGTTAAAGAATAAGCAAAAATTTGTTTGATGAAATAAAAAAAATAAAGCTAAAATATATAACAGTATTTTATGACCTGAAATGAATTAATAGGGCACGGCAATAATACAGAAGGCTTGAGAACTCCAGTTGTATTTTTCTGGTGTTCAGTTAACGTGATACTCCAGGAAAGAATGTACAGCAGATGAGGTATTATCATCCTTTGCTTGGCTTCCTGCACAACAGCTACAATGAGGCAGGGTTGTACTGTGATCCTTAGATGAACCACTGATGGGAGGCATGCCAGGCACCTTGCTGCCCAGAGAAGAGTAGTGAAATGTTTCAGCACCTGCACCATCCATCTGCAGAGCACATTTCAGTCTACCCAAGAGCCCTCCTGGAGAAGAGCTCTGGAGCTTACATATGCTGGCCTGTCTGATCAATACAGATTCACTGCTATATTTTTAGGGCTGTCCACACTAGTACACAGACAATGCTAAGCATTTGTATATGTTCTGCATACTGATTCTGTATCTTTTTTTTTTTTGTGACAATAGTTGCTTGAATTCCAAAACTAATTGTGGAAAAAGAAAAAAAAAACAACAACTACAGCATGATAATATTTCAGTAGAAAAAAGGGTTAAGTACTTTTAGACAAAAGTTGAACCTTTGTTCATATTTGATGAAAAATATTCAATCATGTTCTTTGAACAAAATGTAACAGAAATAAATATAGTAAACATTCTATGTTTGGCTCAATAACTATTAAGCTTCACAGCTTTGTTGCTCACAGCAAATGACCATTTGAGGCTGAGAACCTTGCACAAAGGACTGCCATCTTTTAGGAAATTTGTGCATACCAACCACCAGGACTTTAACCATTACAAATGTTTAATCTTTCCAGCATGAGTTTATAATAGTCTGAAGATCTGTTCAAGCTTCAGAGTCCCCTGGAAGATCAGACTACAAGTTAGACATTTTTTAGTCAATTTTGCTTCCTTCATTTACTTTGATTTTTTTCTGCAATCACTTGCTAATTAAACCTGAGGAAAAATTCCAAGTTATTTTATTTATTTATTTATTTATTTATTTATTTATTTATTTACTTATTTACTTATTTATGCCAGTATGGTGTTCATTTGTTCATTATTATAAAAATTTAAACTGTTCATTATTTAAAAGAAATAACCTTGATCAAAAGAGCATGTGTACCTTATTCTGATGCACATTAACTTTAAGAGACTGAGAGGTGTCAAAAATAAAAATAGATTAGTACAATAGTAGAGTGTGTTCAGGTTTTACCATGATACTTGTCTTATTTAATTACCAGTACAACACCTCCTCTTTTTTATTTAATTTTTTTATTAGATGTTTTCTTTATTTACAATATCTCCTTTTCCAGGTTCCCCTCCAAAAAAATAAAATAAAATAAAATAAAATAAACAAAAACTAAAACAAACCCCTCTTGCCTCCCCCCTCCCCCTGCTCACCACCCCACCCCCTCCTTCCCCTACACTGGGGCATAGAATGGCCAAGTTGGTCAACACCTCCTCTTTTAAAGAAAGAAGCTATGCTTCCTCAAACATTTTGTAGCCAAATAAATTGACGAAGACTTGGCTCGCCTGTAACAAGAGAGTTTGCTTTAAAATCTGTTCTGTGTACAGGAGTGAAAGTGGATCATGTACCTCGATGTCATTATGTTGCCTAGCAGACTTTTAAAACCAGGCTAAATCTTCAACTTATTTGTAACAATTAAACTATAGTAACTTAATTGTGTGCCTGCTTCTTTATTTCTCAGAATGTTTCTGCTGCTCATTTCAATAAAACTGTTCATATTTTTCATCATAAGACATCTATGTTACTTAAAATTGGAATTGATCTACAGATTTGCTTTTTAAAATACCATATTCATGATAGCATATTCTTACTACTAGTAATATGGCAATTTTTCACAGTGTAAACATAATTTAATACC
>JADRCC010566660.1:0-18304 GCA_019843855.1 Hylomyscus alleni
ACTTCTGATCCTGGGTGTGTCAGAGCACCTGGGAGTGGAGCTTCCTCTGGGTGTTGTGGGACTGGCTGAAGAGCTTGTGCTCAAGGTCTACTCAAGACACCAGTTCAGAGAACAATACATTATTTTATAATTTTGTCTGTTTTATTTGAATGTGTGTGGAAGATTATCTTGATTTTGTACTTGAGGTTGAAAGTGCCTGATCAATCTTGTGCCACTTCAAGGGTGAAGAATTGAGGATTGTATACAATTAGAGAATTTGAGCTCAGCATAATTACATTTTATCATAATCATTCCTCAAAAATGGCTTATTAACAGAACTCACCTTGGTACTTTCTGTTGATAAGACCCTCTCATAACATCACCTAAAAACTGCCTGAGTTCACAATCCACAAGCAGGCTAATATCCTCTGTAGCTGGCTTTTGAATACTTCTCTTTATATTATTTTTTCTTTTATTGAAACAGATTTTCCTAATATGTATACTCTAATTAAGGTTTCTCCTTTCTGTACTTCTCTGAGTTCCTCCTCACATTCCCTCCATGTGGATTCACATCCTTTCTTTTTCTCCTTAGAAAACAAACAATAAGAGAAATCGAAACTGGGAAAATTTAAATATGACAAAAGAACCAAACAAAAAAATGAATCAAAACTAAAGCACAATAAATGCATGTAATACATAAAGATACACATTCATATACACACAGAGAGAGGAATTTCACATAAAAACTAAAATAAATGCATTGATAAAACATTCTGAGACAAACCAAACCAAACCAAACAAACCACAAAACTCCAAAGACTATGTTGAGTTTGTTTTGTCTTGGTCAATTACTGCTAGGCCTGGGGCCTACTTCTTAAGTGTGATTTGTTTCCCCCATGAGACACTTTTGAGAAAGCTAATTTTTCATTTGCAAGTGCCTATCAATTGGGATTATGGATAGAGACATGTGTCTACTTCTCTTTTCACCTCTCCAGTCCTATCTGGTGCATATCCATGCAGGCCCTGTACATGTGACCACAGTCTTGGCAACTCCATATGTGCTCTATTCAGGTTGTGTCTAGATGGCCTTGATTCCTTAGGCTCCTTCATCCTCTCAGGTGCTTACATTTTTCCCCCCATATCCTTTCTGAGCCTTAATAGGATGAATTGAGTAGAGACAATCCTTTCAGGTCTAAGTGTTCAAAGGTTCCCTCACTCTCAATATGTTGTTTGACTGTGAGTCTCTGTATTTATTCCCATCTGCTGCAGAGGAAGCTTCATGGGTGATGTTGGGCAAGGCACAATACCATAAGTACAGCAAAATGTCGACTGGGAATCAAATAAAATAAAAGTAATAAAGCTTTAGCAGAACAGAAATATATTTAGCAAAAATTTATTCCTTTGGCAGAACAGTAATACTGGTTTTCTTCTAGGTCCCTGGCCTATCTAATCTCTGACTTCTGGATAGCCAAGGAGCATTGAATATGGGTTCCAACTCATGGAGGGGGCCTTAACTCAAATGAGATATTGGTTTATTAGTCCCATAATCTTTGTGTACTACTATTGCACTAGCATATCTTGCAGGCAAGTTGCTCACATAATTTGCAGGTTTTGTAGCTGGGTTGGTGTTTACCTTACTCTTTTGATAACTTGCAAAGTACCTCCCTGTACCAAAGGCGATAGAACATTGTTGGGGGTGCTCACCTTCATCTTGATTGGTGATCAGCTTGATTTTCCCATGCTCAAGGAAGGTTTAGGTACTCTCTCCAGCAATAGGGCTTTATCATAAGGTTTTGGAAAGCAAAACTTTCCAAACAGTCTTGGCAGTACCCTGGGTTCTTTAGGGTTTCCCATGGGATCTCTTTGGCTATAGAACTCTATTTCATATAGCCCATTCCCAGTACTGGAAGTCTCTTTTGGTAATGAGATATGATTGATTTAGTTGGGCTTTGTCTTCCCTGTGATTTGGATATTTCATTTCCTTTATATATGTATGTTTACAGGAAGCTTCTACTGTATTAGGGTTCCACAGAACCCTTTAAATGGCCCTTAGTGTTAGCTGTCCCTACATTCCCTTCCTCACATGCCTTGCCCCTTCCTCTCCCTGTTTGATCTTCCCATTCCAGCTAGCCAATTGCTCTCTCGGAGAAGAACTAAATTGAAAGAAGACAGTCATGGATCTTACGAAACTCCAATGACATTTTAGGACTTGAGGGATATCAGGGAAAAGATTAAGCCCATCAGTGACATTCCACAAAGGTTTGTGACCACAAGAAGTAGGCAATTATCCACCAAAGAGGGGATTGTTTTAATTAAGGAAATATACATAGAATTTTCATTTAGCTTGAAAGTCTATGAAATGCCAAATACCTGAAAGAAATTTGTAGTGATTAAAAATTACTAACATTTATTACTATCAATCTTAAAACAAATGGGCATCCTGGATAGAAAAATGGAGCATCATGTCTGTTCTGAAATTCCATCTACAAGTGCTTTTCAAAGCTATAGTTTGGTTCAAAATTAAAGATAATTAATTTAGAAGATCCACTTGACTTGAGAGACAAGCAATGGGAAGAAAACAAGTTAGGAGACAGATCACTGATGCCTCCATGCTCTGAAATGAACTCAGATTAAATGACTGATTTTTGACCCTGAATAAGAACAATTGGAAATTTAGTAGATATCTATGATAAGATTTGTGTACTCTTTGAAAGAATGAGAATTCATAGAACATGAAACTCTGGTTTAAACAAAAGCCATGCTGAATGTCAAATGTGTCCTTAACTGGCATCTAAGAAAAGAACTAAAAAGAAAGGAAGGAAAAACAAAATATGGTAAAAAAAAAAAAAAGTTTAAATAAATTACTCTTTTGGGTTTCCCAAAAGTTCAAAAACTTTCATAGCATATATTTAAATAATCTGTGAATTCTCAATGCTCAAAACATCAAGGCAAAACTAATTAACTTATAAATATTAACACCAAGGTAGCTATTTCAAGAAAAGCAACTAGGTTATTGTTCTCAAAAAAATTACAAATGATAATGCATTTCATCTTCAAAATAACAAAAGAAAATATTTAGAATTCTGTATGTGGGAAAGAAAATTGTCACTGCCCTTCAAGTTTCAGAACATGCTGACTCCTGTACTACTTGATTCTAAAAGTAACATTGAGAATAGAATAATTTTGTACACATATGCATCAAAAGACTCATGTAAGCATGTTAATTACAGCATAATTCTCATTAATCAAAACTTTAAACAACACCAATGCACTTCTATGGGGCAATGAATAAGCACACTTTTGCATATTAATACAATTCATTGTTAAAATTATCCATAGCTTTATAAGAAAAATGTAGATTATCAATATAGTCTGTAGAACATGGATAAATCTATAAATATAACATGGATCAAAGAAAAATTAGGAGACATAAAATGCTAAAGTGAAGAAGATAACAACATCTTCTAATTCCATTTGATATTGACCTAGCCAGTTTTTAGCTCTCTATCACATGGCAAACCTATCTGCTTTGGCAGTACATTTGAGACTTTCTGGGCCTTAACCATGGTGCAGATGTACTAAACAAACCAATTAATTCAAACTAAAATACTGTAAAAGGTATAAGTCAAAAATAATTGTCATGTTACAACTAAAATTATTACTATGTTGTTCCGGAACCAAAAATTTCAAGGTTACTCTACCCCTCCTATAACTTAGATGTGAGTCATGATTTTTGTGATGTTTTTCGCTTTTATAAACACAGTAGTCCTGAGCTGCAGCAGCAGGGGACCAAATCATCTGCTTACTCTTGGTCACTGGCAAATAAAGGACTCATATGCTTTTTATTGGCTTAATCACCATGGTTGTCTGCATCTTTCTTCCATGGATAATTACAATGCCAGGTGCTGAATTTCTAGCTATCTTTCCAAGGATAGTGAGGTCATGAATAGGAGAGCTCAAGAACAGCTCCAACTGCTGCTTTGCTAGACCAATACAAATGCTTAGTATATTCTAAATTTGGTTCTTATACCTATAGATATATGCAGGTACCCACCCACATAAAGCTCTATCTCTTACTCTTTATTAAGGAACTTCTTATGCATAACATTTCTTTCTGTATATGAAGCCTTTCTCAAACATAAAAATAATTTCCCATCCTCTATTCCAACATGATTTATTAACAGTTTCACTATTACCAAATGTTACCAGAAAACTGAGGATATCGTACCTAGGGTGCCATAGAATCTGCCAGGGAAAATGAGGTCTCTTTTCAGTGATTTGTCTCAGTGAATTTACGAACGGAAAGAGAAGAAGGCTAGAATATCACTTTATTCAAGTTTACGAGGAAAAACAACAGGTATGAAATCAGGAAATTTCTGCAACTGACTAGAGGAGGAAGATGAAGAGATGTAGAAGAGGCAGAGCCAAGCACCTATCATTTGAGTTAATCAGGCAGGTTCAGCAAGACAGCTCACTATGTGGCAGACAAGAGGCAGCATGACAAAAGGGAAGATTGCCTTTAGAGAAAGATGGAGGAAGTTCAAAGTGCTAAGCAAAACTTGATTAGAAAAGAGACCAGAAGGAAAAAGAAAAGTTATATCTTCCTGAGTAACAAAGGGAAGTTGGCACAAGGTGTATGCTCCTCGAACAGCAGTGATAGGGTAGGCTTTCGGGAAAAGAATATACTATCTTATCAAAATAATAATTATACCTCCTATCTCTTTAGCATGGATTAAAGTGAATCTGCTTTTCAGGAGGTGGTGGTCCCTTAGCCAGAAGATTAAAATACCCATTAAGAATGAGTACAGGGTCCCCAATGAAGAAGTTAGAGAAAGAACCAATGGAGTTGAAGGGTTTGCAGCCCAAGGGGACGAACAACAATATGGACTGACCAATGCCCTCAGAGCTCCCAGGGACTCAACCACCAACCAAGGACTATACATGGTAGGACTGATTGTTCTGGCAGCATGTGTATAGTAGAGGATTGCAAAGTCAGTCATCAATGAGAAGAGAGGCCCTTGGCCCTGTGAAGGTTCTGTGCCCCAATGTAGGGGAATGACAGGGCCTATAAGTGGGAGAGGGTGGGGTGGCAGACATGGGGAGGGGGGGAGGCAACAGGGGTTTGTTCTAGTTGTTTTTGTTTGTTCATTAAAAATAAATTTAAAAAAGAAAAAAAAAGAAAAAAAAAGAAGAATATTAAGTCTCCACCTAGAGGTAGGTTTCTGACTGTTAGCTGGTAAAATATACTTTCCTTTAATGGGCCTTCAATACTACTGTAACAATAGAATGTGGTGCATAGAAAGTATTTGGAGGACAGAAAGGAATAATAAAAATGGCTGTCTATGAATTGTAAGTTAGTCAAGGTCACAGTATAGCAACTTATAGAGAAACTGGAAACTGTCTTTTGATGTTCTGATAGCCTTTGTAATACAACATCTAAGAGTCTGTGAAGGAATACATTTTTCTGAAACGGGTTGACTTGAAAGAGAAAGGTTAGAGGTCACATACTCTCTTCTTAGTGACTGCCATCAAAAAGAGAAGTAATATATTTGAGTCTAGAATTCTAATACCTAAGCCATCTTATAGGCATCAAAAATATGATTAATAAATGGGACTTTGTAAACCTAAAAAGCATCTGTTAAGGCAAAGGATACCATCATTCAGATAAAGCACCAGCCTACAGAAAGGGAGAAGATTTTTACAAACTACACAACTGATAGGAGACTAATATCCAAAATGTATATATATAAAAACGCTTTGAAAATCTAATTATCAGGAAAACAGCCCAACTTGAATTTGGATTACATATCTGAACAAAAATATTACAGTAGAGAAAATTCAAATGGCTGAAAAGTGCTAAAATATATGGTCAACATCCTATGGCCACAGCAGGGAAATGAAAATGCATGACACTTTGAGATTTTTCTTTTCATCACAATGGCCAAGATCAGTGGAAGACATGACAACTCGTGCTGGAAGATGTAGAGTACGGAGAACACTCATGCATTGCAGGTAGGAGTACAAGATTCTACAGCTACCAAGGACATCAATCAATCGGGTAGTTCCTCAGAAGGATGATTATTCACCTACTTTAATATCCAGATATACCACTCTTGGATATACTCCGAAAGGACACTTTATCCTACTACAGAGACAGTTGCTCGGCCATGTTTATAGCTACTCTGTTCCTAATATCCAGAAATTGGAAACAACCTAGATGTCTGTCAATGGCAAATGCGTGAAGAAATCATGGTACATTTAAAATGGAATATTACTCATCCATTTAAAATAAAGTGAAATCATGAAATTCATAGAGAAATAGAACTACAAAAAAATCACCTTGAGTGAGTTGGTGCAGAAACACACATATGTGTTTGCTTGTGTGTGGATGTTAGCTGTTAAGTCATTAATAAACAAGCTAAAATCTATGTCACCACAGAGGTTAGGTATAGACTAAGGGATGAGGGATGAGGAATATCTCTCCCTGGGAAAGGGAAGTAGAAGAGATAGTTATAGATGGATGAATGGGGGTTGGCTAGAATGGGGGCGTCAAACATGGAGGGGAAGGGAAGAAGCAGGTGAGGAAGTGAATGTGTGTTTAAATATATGTGTGCATTTGAAGGACATGCATTGACACCCACTGACATTGTTATTTATTTATTTTTGAATAAGTATGAATCTCAAACTGAGCACAGAGATTCAGGTAGTTTATCTAGAAAGCTTGCCCTGTGTGGTCTCTATCTCCTTGAGCTACCATTCCCACCTAGATCTGGGGATTCAAAGTCTAGTTCTCATGCCTGTGGTTTAAGTGCTTGACAGAGTGAGTAGCCTCCAGGTCTTAAAATGCATCATAACCATAGAAGGAGAAAACAAGATATTCCATGACAAGGTCAAATCTATACAATATCTTTCCACAAATCCAGCCCCACAAAGGACAATAAATGGAAAACGCCAACATAAGGAGCAAAACTACACTCTAGAAGAAGCAAGAATGTAATCTTTCAATGAACCCACACAAAAATAATTCCACCTCTAACAACAAAAATAACAGGAAGTAACAATTACTTTTTCTTAATACCTTAATATGAAAATTAATGTTACCAACATATTCTAATGGATTGAAATCCAAAAATATGAAGAATTAGAAATTTGTTGACTGTCATCCAGTGGTCTCTCTAATTTGGTAATTGGAGAAATAGGTCCAATATTGTACAATCCATATACACTTTCTGCTTGTTTGTACATGAGAGTGTCTTGCTGGGTACCACATAATGGTCTTGAAATCAGACTTCTCCTATCTCAGCCTCTCTATTAGTAGAATTGTTTATTTGATGTTTTTACACTATACTATGGTTTTCAGAACTGCTTACATATTTCAAAAGTTTATACAGCCAATACAGAAACACAGACAATTAACTTGGGAGGTGGCTTGTAAGAGAACAACAAAGAGTGAGACTGAATGCTTTGCTTGACATTTGTAACTATTGTATCAAGTTTGAAGAAGAGGACTTTATAAATTACTCTTTCTCTGAGGTGAATGCTTTTCAAAATCATCACAGCCAATAAACCAGATTCTTACCCTCATCTAATGTCTGTGCCACCCTCCAAGCAGAACCATTGTTCCTTGAAACAGTTGGTGAATGTCTTTATGGATAAACCATCTTAATACACACACCATTTCATAAATGAATGTAACGTGTTCTTTGTGGGCTGAGAATAAAGTCACTCACTCACTCAAGTCAAATAGCTTTGACCATAGCAGGAAATCTGTATCTGTGCCTACAATTCATTCCTTAGTGCAGCAGAACTGTCAACTCTCAGCTTAGCTAAGATGGAGGTAAAATCCTTTGGTGATATGGGGGTCATTGAAGTACAGCCTTATTACAATGAACTCCATTGTCTAAAAATTGTTCTTATTTTGGGCTTGTACTACAGTAGGAGCCAAGATTTTAAGCTCTATTAAAGACAAAGAAACAAACAAAAATGCTTTATCTATTTATGTTCATTTAAAAAATACTAGTAGTGATGTATTATTTTAAAATATACAGCTAGTATGTTTGGAGTTATTTCAAAGTTATATTGAGAAAAATGTATGTATTTTCAGTATTGCTGTAGACAAGCATCTACATAAGACTGTTCAACTGATTGTTGTTTTATATCAAACAATTTTTATAGTACTCATTTTCATTGTTACAATGTTTTAAAAATTTTAAAGACTATGACAAAAAAAGAAAGGCATTGCAGGTATTAAAAGGGGTCTCTGGGAGGAGCTGGGGTACAAAAGGGAAACAGGAATGTGATGTAATTCTATTTACTTAAAATATGGTTTTAAATGTTAACAAATTCAGATAAATCGAAATCATGTATTTTTTCTCATCTTAATACAATAAAACGTAAATCAATAAAAAATGTATTGTAACAATTAAATGATTCTTTTCCTTTTTTTAAAATTTAATTTATTTATTTTATGTGTATGAGTACACTGCAGCTGTACAGATGGCCAAGAGCTATCATGTGTGTGGCTGCTTGGAATTGAACTCAGGACCTCTGCCAGCCCTGTTCGCTCTGGCCCTGCTTGCTGTCTTCAGAATCACCAGAAGAGGGCGTCAGATCTCATTACGGGTGGTTGTGAGCCTCTATGTGGTTGCTGGGATCCGAACTCAGGACCTTCAGAAGAACAGTCAGTGTTCTTACCCGCTGAGCCATCTCGCCAGCCCTAAATGATTATTTTCTAATCAGGATAGTCTAAGAACATAAGATCCTCTGTGAAGGACAGATTGTTGTGAAGTTGCACGCCATGATGTGAAGCATCCTGTGTTTGGGGGCACTGATCCTGCTAAATGTTTCACCGCATGAGGAATCCATGAATTAAACCTAAGCAAATTTTGACTGATCAAATGGTTGTGTCAATGATCTGAATGGTTTGGGAGTCTTTGAGATAAAGTATTTCTATGTTGTTCTGTTTTATAAAAGTGGAATAATGTTTTTCTGTACAGATGTCTTTGTAAAAACATGTATCTTTTCTCCTTTTGTCCATCATGCAGGTTATTCCTCTATTTAATACCTGTTCACTAAAATTCCAATGCTGATGTGGCATTTAATGGCGGGCCTTTATATGGCTCCCGTCTCCACAGAGAGCTGTGCCCTTCAGTGGCCTTCCATAGTTCTGAGGATACCCTGGATGTAATGGTTAGGATGGCAGTCAGTTTCTTTTTCCACACAGAGAATGTGACGTAATCATACTAAGTGGACGGTGTTATCTGAATGGGCTGACTTTTTTCCACTCTCTACCTTAGTCATATGTGCTTTCCTTCATAAATTCTTAGGTTAATAATTTTATATTACCTAACAATGCAGGCCAAACACATCTATCAGCATACGCATTGTGTATATCTCAGTTAGACAATGCATGTGGAATTACTGCTAATGATCGAGAATGAATAAAAAATATGCTTTCATTTGTTCTTTTTGAAAAAGAATAAGAAGTTATAAAAAAAATACACCGAGAGGGCAAGACAATAAAACAAATGATTGATAAACCATTATATATAAATAATATAGCTGGGTATATGAGCACATATAGATACACACTCATTTTTGTATGTGGAGAGAATAAAACGATGATGTTTGTTTTCAATTTTTAGGTTCTTTCTATTAGTACTGGGTATTATAGTTGGGACTTTATGCAGCCTTAGCCCATATTTTAATGTTGACGTAATTGATCAAGTTCTCAGCATTTAAGATAAAAAATGTTTCATATAAATATCTATTTCTGAATTTCAGGCCAGCCTGGTCTACAGAGTGAGTTCCAGGACAGCCAGGGATACACAGAGAAACCCTGTCTTAGAAAACAATGACAACAACAACAACAACAACAACAACAACAACAAAAATCTCAATTTTTAATTTGGCAAAAAAAAAAAAAATCCCACCTCAATAGTCCATAAGTGCAGTACTCTCAACTCTCATTCCTGAATTAAAAAATCATGGAATTCCTGCTTCCTAATTCTGCACAATTCAGACAGATGTGTTCAGTTTCCTCCTGGCTTGCGCAGAGCTGTCCCTTCCACAAGGGCCACGGAATTTCCAGTTTAAGAAGAGAATGTGATAATTCTTTCCCCATTTGTAAAGTTCTACAAACACCCCACTTTCTATCAGAATTGAGAACATATTTCTATTTCTGTGGCCATCATCTGTATGGATGCAACAGCGGGAAATCACACAACAAGGCCCGCCTACTGCCTTTGGCTTTCTGAATTACTTCAGTCAAAAGCTTTTAAATCTGAAGAAAGGCCACGAGAACTGATAGTTGTCCTAGCCTGAGAGCTGTTTGGAAGACTGAGCGGTTCTGTCTAATCACTAGGTCTGAAAACTCTGGACGCAGCCCACATTTTCTGGGGACTGCGATGATTTCACTTCGATCAGTTGTTGCCCATTGCTAACACTCAAAGCATGTTTATACTCAAAGCATGTCACACATAGCAGAGGTCATTATTTCAATTTTGTGTTGGGTGACATTACTGCTACCTGTTACATTTTCAATGGCTTATGATATGCTTTGTCTGGGCTCTTGTTTGGATAGGTCATTGGTATTAAAATCATCTCTAGGCTGTCTGTTGAGAGAGGCAGGGCAGAACAGAGAGGGGAAAGAAGGCAGAAGAGAACAATATAGTAAAAATAATAAATATGTGTGCTTATAGAATGCACATTGAATTAACAGTTATTTTCTGGGCATTTTTAATGCTAAGAACTCCTGAGGTTTTTTTTTTTTTTTAATTGGAAATTTTCTTTATTTACATTTCAAATGTAATCTCCTTTCCCGGCTTCCTTCCCTCCAGGAAACACCCTATCACATCCTTCTTCTCCCTGCTTCTATGAGGGTGTTCCAACACCCACCCATTCCCACCTCTCTGCTCTTGATTCTCCTACACTGGGGCATCTATGGAGCCTTCATAGAACCAAGGACTTCTTCTATTGGTGCATGACAAGGCCAATCTCTGCTACATATGCAGCTGGAGCCATGTGTACTCCTTTGTTGATGGCTTAGTCCCTGGGAGTTCTGGGGGGTCTGGTTGGTTGTATTATTCTTCCCTTGGGGTTATAAACCCTTTCAAATCGTTCAGTCGCTTCCTGAACTAACTCCTCTATTAGGGACCCCATGCTTTGTCCAATGGCTGGCTGCTAACAACCACCTCTGTATTTGTAAGGCCCTGGCAGGTCCTCTCAGGAGACAGCCATACCAGGCTCCTGTCAGCATGCACTTCTTGGCATCCACAATAGTGTCTGGTTTTGATAACTGTATATGGGATGAATCCCAAGGTAACACAGTCTCTGGGAGGCCTTTCCTTTAGTCTCTGCTCTACACTTTATCTTCATATTTGCTCCTGTGAGTCTTTTATTCTTCTAAGAAGGCCACTCTTTGGCCTTATTAAGCTTCATGTGGTCTGTGAGGTTTTTTTACTAGTTGGTTCAAAATGGTCATAGAAAATGCTCATCATTAATTATTCTGGCAATGGCCCGTTTACCTGGTTGTTTCTTTTACTCCTAATAAATGATAATCTATAATTCTGAACACTAGATTTTATGTTAAGAGCAATCAATTGTATTTTCTCTTTCCATATTTGAAAAGTTCATATGGACCCCTACAGCACTCATCTTAGATTCAAGCTTGGTCTTTAAGTATTTATTACGGAATTAGCACCAAAATGCTTTGCCCCAGCAAAAAAAATGTGAAAATTCCAGGCAATTTCATAAATCAGACAACAATGCATTATTACTTGGTGTAGCCTTTGCTGATAAGGGTTAGGTTTTTTAAAATTATATTTTGTTTCTCTCTCTTTTTCTGTGTTTCTGTCTCTGTCTCTTTGTCTCTGTATCCACATATATCTCTCTCTCTCTGTGTGTGTGTGTGTGTGTGTGTGTGTGTGTGTGTATACAGTCACACATGTGCCAAGAAGTCCATAGCAATTTGGAAGGAGGAAAAATTATTCTGTTCTTCTAAAATGCAGATCCCAGAGATTGATCTAAACTCATCAAGGAAGCAATAGTCTGAACCTGCTGAGTCATCTTTCCTGCTTCTGATTTGCCTTTATATTTGTGGTTTTAAAATTTTGTACTTTTACCAATCCTATGTTAAATTACTTTGAATAATAATAATAGTAATAATAAATGTGTTACAATGGCATTTTTACTGTTATTTCAAAAATGCTAATAACTATATACATCTATCATAAGGTATCATTTCAGTATGCCATATTAAAAGACTAAAAAAACTCATTATTTTATAAAATTCTATGTATATAGTTTATACATAGTATATTTTATATATTAATAATTTATATAGTATATGTTATTCATGGTATACATAATATACCATGTATTTCTATTAATGAAAAATAAAATATTTTAGATGATTGCAGAAAGAAAATTAAAAGTTATAAAACCAAAACCTCCAATAAGTATTTTCATTAATTTCCTTCAAGATATACATTGATTCATTTATATTTTTATATTATTAACATATGTGTTGCTATAGCATTAAAAATAAGCCAGATCTTAAATTGTTTTAGCTGAAAGTGTGATGCCAGATGCCAGATTAATGGAAAATCAATATATATTAAAATATTGGGGCATCATATTAAGACTATTGAGCAATAGGTATAACAACCTGTACCAAAATTTCTTACGTTCTTTTAAAGAGTATTTTATGGGGCTAGAGACACAGCATGGAAGTTTAGGAGAGCATACATTTCTTCCAGAAGATTTAAATTTGACATCTAGCTCCCATATTCGGTGGCTCATAACTTCCTGTATATATAGCTTCGGGTGATCTAATACCCTCTTCTGTTCACAATGAGCACCTGCACATGGGTGGCATAAACTCACATAGACACACACACATACATAGAGCACCTGCACATGGGTGGCATAAACTCACATAGACACACACACACACACACACAGGCACACACACATGCACAAGCACACACATAGAAACATCAACACTGTGCTTACTGGCATTCTATTTTCACCCTGTCTAAAATTTCATTCAACTCATTTTAGGAAATTTTTTTTTCTCAGTAGAAATGAGCCTTTTTAAAGACAATATGAAGCTTTTTAAAGATAATTTCTCAATTTGATTTTAAATAAATTCTGAGTTGGTTGGATATCCCTTCCCGTGACTTTATTTTCCTTAACATCATACATCATGTGACTTTAAAAACTTTCCTATCTTTCTGTATACTATGATTTGTATATTACTAGATCAAAAGTGTATTCTTATGAATGACTTACAGCTCCCTTATTCTCTGCAATCATTCTGTTGTCATTATTCATTAGGAAAATGAAAATTTGCAGAATTCCATGAGCTATATCTGTTTTCCTTTTCTCTCTCTCTGTTTTTAGACATCCAAAATATAATGCCGTTTATAAGAATATCTGTAACATAAAATGCAATATTGAGTTGTTGGAACAATGCTAGCAATGGAGCTTGAGAACATTCATTTCTATTGAAGTACAGGGTCACTTTCACGATTCAATTTAAGGATGGCAAAGCATTTGGACAGGCTTGACGACTGTAGAGACTTTGCATTTGAACTTTAAAAGATGAAAAAATGGCTGGAAATGGTTTAATCTGAAGAGAAGATAAAGAATTATACATAAGAAAATGTGAAGAGACTATTCTTTCATTTGTAATGGATATTAATAATTTTTCTTTCTATATACATATCTTATACATTATTTTGCAAACTTTGGAAGCAATTGTAACAGCTGTCTTTTGTTTCTTAGATTAGATAGCTATTTTGTTGAACCTAGATTGTTACTGGTTTGTCTCTCTAAATGAATGTTTTGGGGTTAATGCTATATGTGACATGAATAACAAGGTCATTAGAAAATTTTGAATTGGAAACATTTTTGATTAAACACAGATCATTTAAATTAGAAAATCATGGGGCTGGTGAGATGGCTCAGTGGTTAAGAGCACTGACTTCTCTTCCAAAGGTAAGGAGTTCAAATCCCAGCAACCACATGGTGGCTCACAACCATCCATAATGAGATCTGATGCCCTCTTCTGGGATGTCTGAAGACAGCTACTGTGTACTTATATATAATAATAAATAAATCTTTTTAAAAAATTAAGAAATCACTCAGTAAATTTATTTATTTATTTATTTATTTATTTTATTTAGTGCCCATGTAGTTGCAATCTTTATTTAATTTTATCTGTATAGTGTTACTTATCATGGGAAAAAAATAAGAAATCTGAAACATAAAAATGTTTTATAACAAGAAACTATACAGCCTTTTTTGTTTATACAAGAATAATTTTGAGTCTTCATTTTTAAGCCAATACTAAAACCTAGACTTTCCAATACACTCTGATATTCTCATTTGTTTGTAGGTTCTTGACTATAATAGATATATTAAAATTATATTGAAAAGTGTCCTTATAGAAAACTTTAGAAGACCACACACTTATATCACATAAATATTAGCTATTAAATGATTATAAAAATTAGTAAAAAAAATAAATTGAAACATAGCACACAGTACAGTATATTAATCTTAGCACAAATGTGACAAAGCTTGAAACCAGTTCAAGGAAAGAAAGGATACTTGATCTACTCCTCACCTATTTTTACCATTTCAGATATGTAAAGAGTTCAATACTGACCAGGGTAACATCCATAAACATCTGTAAGGCAACCCCTTCGGTCTTGCAAAGCAGCATACACATGCTTCTTCTAGAGAATTTATTTACATATCAATTCCTGATGAATTTTAGCATAATGTGTTTACATATTGGTTGAATTGGACACATACTTCATTAAAACTCTGAACTGCCTGTTCATGATTTGGAGAAAAGGAGGAAGATTGTATGCTGTACTGTATCTAATATGCCCCAAGGAAATCTCAAAAGTCACACCCAGTAGATTTTTACACCTAGGTTACATTGTGGTCTTATTTTCAGTAGGAGAGGAAGTATTCTGGAATGATCAGTGCTTAACCAGTTACCCTCTTCAGTTATTTAGTGGCATGTGTTCTTGTAATTCTTGAACTAAAATGAACTAAGATGTTGTTCAGCTACTTAGGTTAACTACTCTTGATGTACAATTCTTACACACATATAAAAGATGGTAAAAATAATCATGTGTTCTCACATTGTGAATTCTTCCACAATTTATTTTATGTCCATGGGACACCTTTCACACATATGTGGGTTGACATTTGTGCATACACTCATTCTGCATAGAAGACCAGAGAAGAACACACTTTCTAAATGTGACAATAAAGGAAACTATGAGGGAAAATATGGATTAATTTAGATTTTGTTTTTCAGAATATATTTCAATCCAATAATGCACTACAGGAAGATATTAAATATTTAGTCCTTCTGTGTTCAATAAAGAAAGGTAAAACCATGCAATGTGAAAGAAATAACAAAATCACACATGGATTTATGATTGTCACAAGACAACAGCTGTTCTCTACGGGAGAGTCATCTCATGTGATCACATGATCTATGCACTTCACACTGTGGAATCCTGGAACAATTTTTTTTAAATCTTTTTTTTTTTTAAGATTTATTTATTTATTGTTATATAGAAGTACACTGTGGCTGTCCTCAGACACTCCAGAAGAGGGCATCAGATCATTATGGATGGTTGTGAGCCACCATGTGGTTGCTGGGATCCGAACTCAGGACCTTTGGAAGAGCAGTCAGTGCTCTTACCCACTGAGCCATCTCGCCAGCATCATCCTGGAGCAATTCTAATTGTCCACTTTGCTCATCTGTGAAGGCAGTTTAGGTAAGAGCAAGTCGAACAGACCTGAGAGTTGGAAGGATGACTTAGCTCGTGGATTTAATTTAACGTTTTCTTTGTCTTGCTATAAAAACTGAGAAATGAAAGATGCCAATGTATTCAAATGCAATAAATCCTGATGAATATCTATTGTCATGAGGGTGTGCCATGACTAAGGAATACCACTCATTTTCTTATCACTAAACTTACTGTGATAAACTGTATCATAAACTGCCTAACATATAATCTCTTGAACAGATTAAGACACAAGACAGCACTAGAGATTTAAAAAAAATCATTTTATTTAACGAAAAGAATTAATACATATTGAGTGTAACAGATTTAAAAAATTGCACTACAAACTTCAGACATAGGAATTGGAAATTGAGCTCCCGTACATTCTCCCAGAGGACCAGCTCTCTTAGTAGCCAAAGGTACAATTTAAAAAAGTGCCTAAGGAGAAAGCCAATCTATCTAGCTGTGAAACTGATGGAACAAAGCAGTTAACAGCCAAGATTTCCCTAATGGGGCATTAGTGGCACTTATATATTAGGGGTAACCAATAGCAGTCTAATTGGATTTAAGGTCAATTCAGTTGTAGAGCACTCATACCTGGTGGCGTATGGCTGATGAGGTCATGGTCCATAAATGATAACCTACTACTGCCACATTTTTGCATCAATGTGATTTCTAACTTATTTCTAAGGGAGGGCACATTTAACAGCAGTTTTAGGTCAAATGCCAGGCTCAGGGGTACATTATTCATGTACACTACACTTACTAAGTTGGCTGAGTATGAATCATGTCTTTCATTGATCTTACTAAGGAAATTGTACAGGTTGAATCCCTAGTGTAAAATCTATGTTGAACTTCATGTGTTGTAGCTTTGTGCTGTGTGGCATGAGTGCCTTCCCATAGTCTTAGTCACAGTCAAGTGTCTGAAGGGCCTGGATTCATGCTTGACACATGTGCAGAGTGCTACAGTGCTTTGAGCAGTGGCAATCCTGGTGATTTGAAAGTACCATATTCTAAAGCCAGTAGATTTTACAGCCAGAAGAAAAGCACTCAGCAGGCATGTGATGCTAATTATAAAGAATCTCCTTTTTAAAAAAAGTAAAATAATGCAATTTACTGTTTTATTTTTCTTCTTAATGATGGAATGTGAACATCTTTCCAAAAGGAGGCAGAAACCAACCTTTTGGCAACTAATACACTAGCTCCAACTTACAAGACATGCCCTTGATTACAGCACCTGACTTGGGGTGTGCTATTGATATCTTTCATTTGTTTTGATTTTTAAGGTGATATAATGCAGCTCACGTTAGCTTTGTACTGTTGTGTCACTGAAGATGCCCTTGAGCTTCAGATTTTCTTGAATCCCCTACTCAAGGGCTGTGCTTGCAATTGCAGGCATGCTTGCCCATGCCTAGATTATGCGGCCACGCGGGGATAGTACTCAGAGCCTCCCTTGGCAGTAGGGATGCACTCTTTCAACTGAGTTACATCCTAACCCAAATTTCATCTGCATTCGATGTCGTTGTTTGTTTTGGTACTCAAGAGTGACCCAAGCATCTTCAACATTCTAGATCACACCGTTCCCTTTATTTGCCTCCTCGGCCTGTGGTGGATCTTTAATGCATCGTTCAAGGTTTAAAAAGTGAGGACGCTAAGTCCAGAAATGTTTCAAGAATGGAAATACGTAAAAGTGCATTAGATGATGCGTATTAGACTGTCTCGCACACCTGTCACCCACTCTAGCCAGGGGAATTCTCCTCTTCCTTTCTTTCCTCTTTCCTATGTTTTTTTCTCCTTTCTGCGTTGCTTTGTTGAATGTCCAGAGAATTCTTTCTTCGTGTTAGGCATTTCTTTGTTCCTTACAATGCTACAATTCACATTTCGTGAATTTTAGAGCTCCAAATACAGTTCTTGCTATACACTAGCCCTGTTTACTGAGCACAGGAAACTCCCAGGTGTTACAGCTGCAGCGGATCTTTGCTTTCACGTCAGAATGAGCTAAAGACTAAAAATAGATTGTTTTTTTTTTTTTGCCTGAGCATCTTCCCTTGTGCTTTTTAGCTTGGAAAAAAAAATAACTATAATGCAGCTCAGAGGCAGAGAAAAAAAAAAAGAAAAGAAGCCAGCAAAAGTAACTCTATATTCTCAGTGGGAAGAAACATCTTGAAATTCCTGATGAGTTCTGACACCTATCTATCCTCACAAACTGCTATGGTCATAGTAATGGCTGCAGATAGAAAAGCTGCTGAAAGGTTCTATCTTGCAAACTTATGTATGTGACTATGGCTTCAATATTTTCAATCCATGTCTTTGAAATCATATATATGATATGTGTATGTTGAGAACATAATTGAAATATTTTCTAATAATTTAGCAGCTCATAATCTTTTCAATTTATATACCAGTTCTTGCTTGGTTTTCCTTAAAATAAACATAATGTTTTTCTCATTTTAAAATAAAACTTCAAACACAAAAATGTAATTGTCAGAAAACAATGTTTTTTTTTT
>JADRCC010566666.1:0-17881 GCA_019843855.1 Hylomyscus alleni
AATATCTCTTTATTTACTCAATTTACTGCTTATTTAGGCTAATTCATTTTTAAAAAAATCTTTCAAACTATTAGTTAAAAGTTTCTCTGTAAATATACTATTGCAATAATCTTTGATACACTAGTTACATATATAGAATATGTTTATGATGCATTTTAAAATAAAATTAAATATACATTATATAATATATTACTCTGTGTGTGTGTGTGTGTGTGTGTGTGTGTGTGTGTGTGTGAGTGTGGAATATCTACAGTATCAATAAACAGAGAATGATTATAGTTTTCAAAATTTTTGACAACTTCAAAATAGTATG
This sequence comes from Hylomyscus alleni, assembly GCA_019843855.1. Lineage (NCBI taxonomy): Eukaryota > Metazoa > Chordata > Mammalia > Rodentia > Muridae > Hylomyscus > Hylomyscus alleni. The sequence continues at coordinate 314 of JADRCC010566666.1, forward strand.
ATTTGTTTAATGTAATTTTTATAACTACCTATATTGTTATTACAGAAAGCGGGACTCATGGTTATTTTTATTTAATGTTACATAATCTAATAAAAAATTTACAAATTGTAAACAATTTGAGCTTAGAATATATTCAGTGTATTGTGATATAAATTATTGTGAAGACATTTGTGAATATCTTTAGGAGATTCTAAAATTGAGTGACCAATTCTTTTGTGATTTTTATAAATTTCTCAAGTTTAATTTTGATTAGGACCCAAATGATGATACTATCTAAGTCTATCCCCCTGCCCAGTCTTTGATTAAACAACACATGTTCTCATAGTAAGCAGTACATTCCAATATAAATGTGTAAGAGAGCAGGTCAGTATTATACAGAAAACCTCCTCAAAGTAAACGGGGATAGGTAATTTAATTTCCAAGGTGACAAATTATCTTATCATGAGTGAACAGGCAATTTCTTCCCTGAAATAAACTAAGTAGGCTAGGACAGCTTTAACTAGATGAAATCATTATACTTTTAAAAGACACAATTGTTGAATAAAGTTAATTTTCTTGGCTTCCATGGCCTGGTAAAAAGTGGCATAAGAAAATGCTCCTGCCTTAAGTTAATATTAAACTGTCAAATTTTCAGTAGGGAAGTAAAAATAGTATTGCTTTAGGAAAAATATCAGTATTCATGTACATAAATACAAGCCTGTATTTTTAATGGTTCAGACTATGAACAATTAAGGAAAATAGAAGGATTGGGCAGATGACTCTATATCTCAAGTGCCTGCTCCATGAGGATCTGAGCTCAGATCCACAGCAGACCTGTACATTCTGTCATTAGATAAAACATGTTAGCAATAGCCAGGAATCCCAGTCATGGGTAGTTACAGACCTGGGGATCCCAGGTACTTGATAAAAAGTTGATCTAGACAAAAGAGAGTTCAAGGCTTAGCTGTCAACTGACAAAAATAAAATAATAATTGTAACAAGGAAGGCATTAGAGGAAGATATCCAATTGTGATTTCTCAATTCCCCAGGCATATACCTACTCCTGTGCACCAACACACACACACACACACACACACACACAGAGACACACACACACACACACGGCTTAGTGTTTGAAGACTTGTCTAAGGTGTTTGAGGCCCAAATTATATCAGCACAGCTACATAGGCAAAGGAACACAAATCTAGATATAGATACCTTTGCTTCTTAATCTTTCTAAGCAGGATTTGTGTAAGAGTGTCCTTGTATGTCTGTCTTCTATTTCCATAGCATAATTTATTTAAAATCCACAGAGTAATCCACTTCTAATCAGTGCCTCCTATATACACTATAAACATGTTCTAGAAGGATCAAAAAACTTTACTCCTACTTCTCTTCCTATTCTGATTGTTATTCTTCTCTTCTTTCTCTTCCTTCTCCTTCTCCTCCTCCATTGACTTCTGAAAGAATCAGAATTGAAGGATGTCATTCTTAAGAATGAGATTAACATAGCTATTCCTGATAATTATGGCTCAGCAACATTATCTGAGAGAAGACACCATCATATATCAAAAATTGTCCCTTTCTGAGCTTTGTTTTGGCTATTTTGTAATAGGTTGTGTCAGTATCTATAAGATTTTCTCTGCTGTTTCTGGGAAGAGTATCATTAGGGAATTGCAAAGTTTACAGTAACCTTGGAGATAGCTTTTGGTATTATATGTACTTTCTATAACTTTCTGCCAAATCCATATACATAGGAGGTTCTGTGCTTTTTGCTGTTTTGTTTTGTTTTGTTTTGTTTTTCCTGAGGAAGGGGTATTTGGGAGGAGTGAAAGAATGACTGGAAGTCAACTGTGGCTAAAAGCAGACAGCTCTGTAGTCTGCTTGAGATGTCCCTTCACAGCTCTCTGCTACAGACAACTTTCTACTAAAGACAGTTCTCTGCTAGAGAAAGATCTGTGCCAAATAAATAAATAAATAAATAAATAAATAAATAAATCTTAAAGCTCTCTAGATAGCTCATGTGTTTTCCCAACCAATGTGAGAAAAGCTGCTAGAAGGAATTATTGGGGTTTTTTTCAGTTAATACCAGAAAACCCACCAGACAAATTCTAAAAAAGAACTGCAATAGATCTCTAGGTGGTTCATCTGTTGTAGACCAAAAGCTCAGTCCTTTATGTACATATCATTCAATAGTTTACCCAGATTCCCTTTTTATTATCCCATGAATCAGCATTTTCTGATCTTAGCCTCTTTATTCTTAAAAAAAAAGACAGCAAGTATATTTATTTTAACATGCCAAAATAATTCAGAGATCTGCCTGCTTTTTCAGCACAGATAATAAACTAGCTGTGTGAGAATCTCGATCTGAGATCACCATTTCCACCATACCTGGACCTAAACTTGCTCTGTTCCAGGCTGACCCTGAAATTAGGAATCAGCCATGCCTTTGTATGTACAAACAATAAGTTTTACTGGGGTGGGATATTGATCTGAAATCACCACTCCCTAGATATCTTTATCTCCTTCCATAATACATTTCTGACTTTCTGACTTATAATGCAGCTGCCTCTGTTCTTGTAGGTCCATGAAGCCCTTCATATAATCCATATCTCATCCTTATATTTTGCATAGATGAGAAATCATGTTCACATATTTTTGAACTCATGTTTTCACAGTTCTTTCCCACAGCCTTAAGGGCTGTCCTGAAGGTCTCAGCATCAGAGACAATTTCTCATTTCTGGAGTCGGACTCTTCCTAATTATCATGGAGTCGCTAGACTTTACAGGGAGAGCATTCTCTGGAGGAAGAACATGAAAAGTTGTACGTTATTATACATACAAGCCTTATGCCTAGCAACCGTCCACATTCATGAAGGCCCGTGCCCTCCTAGCACTAGTACCTTCCACGTGGCCATGCAGGACTCGTCATTCTCTGATGACAGGTGTGTATGTCAATTCTATGTGTGCCTCTTTGTTGATGTGATTCAACTATGTTTCCTAAAAGCTAGAAATCTTATTTTTATTTTCTTTTTTAATTTTTCTATTTGTATGTATGTATGTTATTTATATGACATTCACAACTATGTGTAGCTGCATGTACATATTTTTGGAGATAGGCTTTCCTGAACATGGAGCTTAGTGTCTTGTGTAAAATATATTGACAGCAAGAAACAGGGCCTCCTTTTCCACTTTCTTGTCTCATATTTTTTTCCCATGAGTTCTAAAGGTTGAACACAGGTCCTTAGACTTGCACTGCCTGTCCTTCACTAACTGAGACACAACTCTGTAGTCCCAAGAAATGTTTATTTTAAATAGATAGGTTCTGTATACATAAGTACACCTTGTATATCATTTATCTGAAATGCCTGGGACCAAAAATGTCTCTTATTTCAGATACTTGTCAGATTATAGGGTACTTTCATGTACATAATTAGATATCTTAGGGTAAGGGCTGAAGTCTAATTCATAAATTCACCTGTTTCATAAATTATTATATATGTAAACTGGGGATTATATTTGAAATAATTTTAGTGAATCTATATGAAACCTTGAATCTATCACAGCTCAAAAGTGGAATTTTCCACTTATGTTGCCTTGGTAATTATGTAGATGAATAAGGCTAAGTGTATGAAGTCTCAGATTAAGAATGCTAATCTCCTGTGCCTGAACAGACAGCAATTTGACTCATAGAAATAATATATTTCAGCTACAGATACAGTCTCCAGAACTCATGCAACAGACATAAAAGAATTACTAGAGATATCAATATCCCTTTTCTCAAACTGCACTACCCAACTATAATACAAACAGTATCATATGAGCAAAAAAATAAAACATGTCAATAAATAGCATCATATTGAAGACCCAGACAAAGGACAACAAATCTACAGATGTCTAATTTTTGATAAAAAGCCAGAAATGCACACTACAATAAAGAAGGTATCTTCAGCAAACAACACAGGTCAAACTGGATGTCTGAATGTAGAAGAATGTAAATAGATCAATACATAATTACCCTGTACAATACTCAAGTCCAACTGTGTCAATGAGACCTACAGCTGGGTAGAGAACAAGAGATCTTGGAACATGGAAACCTAAATGGATTGTCTCCATCAAATCCTTCTCCATCCTCAAGGAATCCTACAAAAGAGAAGATTAAACTATTATAAAGTTGAACCTGATGCACATGGAAAGCACAAGAAAAGGAAGTCTTTCTAAACACAGTAATGCAGATGCCCATAGACACTCACAGGCACCACGGCAGCACAAGAGTGACCTCATGAGTCTATGCCAGATGAGCTACCATCACTGAGAATAGCAGTGGACACCCATCTCCATCCTTAACCCAGAAACTATCTTCAATTGCTAACCACATACAGATAAATATTTAATTCTCTCCAATGAAAATCTCACTGAGGATACAAACCACACTTAAAGATATTCTCAATGTCCAGCAGTTTATGAGAAACACAAATTGAAGTCACAGGCATCTTTCATTTACAAGGTTTGTTCAGGGCATTTCAATTTTTAATCTTTTAGGTCCTTTGAGTACGTATTATGGCTTCTAGTTTCATGTGGCTATGAATGTCTCTGTGTCTACATGTGTCTCTCATGCTTTTCTTTGACTTTTTATCCCTTATGTTTATCTGCTTGATTTGTCTTATTCTTATTCACCTGTTTTTTATTTAACCTTAGTCTTTTTTTTCTTTATTCATTTTATGTATATGAGTGTTCTGTCGGCTTATATACCTGCACATTAGAAGAGGGTATCAAATCCCATTACAGATAGTTGTGAGCTAGAACGTGGTGTCTGGGAATTGAACTTAGGACCTCTGGAAGAACAGTCAGTGCTCTTAATCACTGAGCCATCTCTCCAGCCCTTTTTTTAAATTACTTTTAATTTTTTACAGTCCAGTTGTTACCCATCCCATCTGCTCTTCCACAGTTCCACATCCCATTACATTTCCCACCCCACAACTCTCTCCAAGAAGATGTCTCCACTACCCCATGCCACCCCTGCCTGGTCTCCCCCACTCCCTGAGGCCTCAAGTCTCTCAACGGTTATGTAGCTCTTTTCCCACGGAGGCCCGCCCAGGCAGTCCTCAGCTGTATATGTGTCAGAGGCCTTGGACAAGGTGCCTGATTGGTGGTTCAGTGTCAGAGAGGTATTGGGGCTCCAGGTTAGTTGAGACTGCTGGTCTTCCAATGAGGACACCCTCCTCCTCAGCTTCTTCCAGCATTTTCCTAATTCAACCACAGGGGTCCCCGACTTCTGTGAATTGGTGAGTATAAGTACCTTTATCTGCCTCAGTCAGTCAGCTGCTTGTTGGGCCTCTCAGAGGACAGCTCCTGTCTGTAAGCACAAAAGAACATCAGTAATAGTGTCAGGCCTTGGAGCCTCCCATTGAGATGGATCTCAAGTTGAACCTGTCACTGTACCTCCTTTCCCTCAGGCTCTTTTACATTTTTCTTCCTGCAGTTCTTTCAGAAAGGAACAATTCTGGGTCAGAGTTTTTGACTGTGGGATGGCAACCCCATCCCTCCACTTGATGTCATGCATTTCTACTGGAGTGGACTCTACAAGTTCCCTCTCCCCACTTATTTCATTTAAGGTCCCTGCCTATGCGTCCTGAGAGTCTCTTACCTCCCAGGTCTCTACTACATTCTAGAGACACCCCCACCCCTCACCTTCCACCTCCTGAGGTTGCTTATTCTCAATCACTCTGCTAGCCCTCAGGGCTTCTTTCCTGTTCCCACCACCCCCACCCAATCAATACCTGGTCATGTTCCTTTTTGCTCCTCCTCCCCCCTCTCCTTCCCAGACCCCTTTCTCCCTCTGCCTCCCATTATTGCTTTCTTCTTCATCCCAAGTGGGATTGAAGCATCCTCACTTGGGTCCTTCAGTTTATTAGCCTTGATTTCTGTAGATTTTATCCTGGGCATTCTGTATGTTATTTTGGCTAATATCCACTTATTAGAGAGTACATAACTTGCATGTCCTTTTGGATCTGGGTTACCTCACTTAGGATGATATTTTCTAGTTCCATCCATATGCCTACAAAACTCATTGTGTCCTTGTTCTTTTTTTAATTACTAATCATTTTATTTGTTTATATATGCCTATTCCCCACCCCCAAGGAGAAACAGAAAGAATGTGGATTTAAATGGGATGGGAGAAAGGGAGGGTTCCAAGAAGTTGTAGAAGGGGATAATCAGATTATATAGTATGAAAAGACATCTATTTTCAAAAAAAAAAATCTTGAAACTCATAAAGATAGGGGAAAAACTACAATACAAACAATGATTTAAGCAGATCCACTATAGTTTTGAAGCTGGCAACTTGCTTCTAAACACTGGCTATAAGTCTTTTAACAATCCATATAGGGACTTATTGCACATATCATCTAAGATAAAATTTAATATCTTGTGCTGTCAACTGGAATAGTTTTTTTTTCAACTTAAAGAAGGAAGACACATTTTGTGATTGAGTCACATATTTCTTAAAGATTCCTGATACTACAACAACCTACTTAGATTTTAGGGAAAGTACTTAACTTTATGTTTCTGATTTTCTTAACTAATTTCTCTAGTTTTGCCACCTCTAATGTAGGTCATCTGTGTATAAGACGTTGAAACTGTACATGAGAATTTGGAAATACAAAGATGAGTTCACACATTAAACTATGCATTATTATAATTAGATAAAATCTTTTATGTTTTTTTTTTCTTATTCTTTTTGGTTTTCTGAGATCTGGTTTATCTGTGTAGCCCTGACTGTCCTGGAACTCACTCTGTAGACCAGGGTGGCCTCGAACTCAGAAATCTGCCTGCCTCTGCCTGCCTCTGCTTCCCAAGTGCTGGGATTAAAGGCATGTGCCACCATTGCCAGGTCCTTTGTTTTTTTCTTTAAATGTGAGCAAGGGAGAGAGAAGGTGAAGTTCAGAAGTCTTCAAAGATGGCAGGATAGAGGTGATTTCTAGTGGAAAGACTATATAAACAAAGGATTACGGAGAATGCATTGAGATGATTGGACAGAATGGGAGAATGGGAGAATTGGTGTGTTACTGTTTGTAGGAAGGAAATGCTGCTAAAGATGGACTATTATTTTTGGGAGCTTGTAGTTCTTTTTAAGTTAATGGAGCTGAAGTGGGGGCAAAAAGGATATAAACTAAAGCTAGAGAATTTAGTTTCAGAAAGTTCTTTTATTGAGCATGCATATCGATCTATGTGCAGATTAAGATAAAAGAAATTAAATTGGCAGCCTAATTGTACACATGTGCATACTTGTATGATTAATAGAAATTGCTAAATCTTATAAAATTAACAATCCTTCAAAATATAATATTTGGGTAAATATCTATTTTTTTTCTGATTACTTATTAAAAGTACATTAGTTTGTGAGAAAATATTGTTATAGATAACTCTCATTAAGATTGTTTTAAATTAGTATTATTTTGCATTAGAGGTAATTTCTATTTTTTCTATATTTTCTAATATATATATATATATTAGAAAAGTCAAAATCAAGACCTTCTAAAACATTATTTATGAGATAACCAGATTGCATTAATATATATAGTTACTTCTCTTATTAAAAAAAAACCTTTGAATTAGAGTGTTAAAAACCTGCATTTTTTTTTTCATAATGCTATATATCTTTTTACTGGTACTGCTGTATTTGATTTTCAGTTCATTTTCTGGTAACTATAAAGGGAAAGTAAACAGTTTTATCTAAAGAATATTTCTACAGTGTTTAGACACAAAAGTAATGTACAATTTTCTATATTATGTTCAACTTCTTGTTTTGATAAGAAAGAAAAATGTGTTATAGGGATCACAAGAAGACACAAAACACGCCCAATCACATGGCTGCCTACTGTTCTGGGCAGAGTGAAGTGCAGTAATATTCTAACTTTGAGATACATTACCTCTTTCCCATTAGAACTCTATTTCCTATCTAAAATATACTGACTCTGAAGGTCAGAGCTATAGAAATTGTTCTTTTCTTTGGTGTTTTTGTTACTTTGCAACCTTGCTTGCATACTTTTGATATTTATGTCACATACATACATATATGTACATATTTTTGACAAATTGCTGTGTTGATGAGCTTTGCAGAAAAATTCCCTGTAAATGTTTTACATGAAAATATTGAGCTATGCATTCTTTTTTCTGAGCTGCTAAGCACGAACTCATGGCATTGATTGATGTATCATTTTGAAATCCACAATGGTCTTTATGGTTTTAGTTATGAATATGTATGAAAAATCAGTTTTAGTAACTGTGCTATTAGAGAGATGGTCTGGGACTATAATTCAATAGTAATTTTCTTAAAAGACAAAGGAATTTGAATTACAATGGTATAAGTGTTGATAATGGAATGTCTTCTTGAAAAATAGCTTTTTGTACTCAGACACCCTTTCAAATGATGGCAGGAGGAATTCTCTGGGCTATGTCAACTGTAGCCAAATACAGAACAAGAGACACATTAACATTTTGTCCAGTTATATAGAATATTTCAAAAAATTAAAACATTATCAATACAACAAAAAGATTATATTTGCTTATTGATTCTAATTTATCTTAGAAAATCTTATGTCTAATATATATATATATATATATATAAATCTTTGTGCAGCCACTAAAGTCTTAGGCCCTCATTTCAGTCCACACTCTGAACTGAAGTTCAAAAATAATCCAAAAAGAAACTCTTCTGATCAAGGCAGATAACAGGTTATGTTATAGAAATACATATAAATATTGAGAAGGCAAATTGATATAATAACCATTTAGTCAAATACTGTTATTAGATTCTATCCTATGGTCTATAACCTCTACAGTCAATAAACTTTTGATCAGGATTAAAGTACCACACAGAATTCCCTCAGAGTATCTGACTTAAAACCAAGCAGAAACTCATTAGTTACCTCATACCAATTATGCCACTATTACTTCAGCAAGCATCTCGTGCTTATTAGGTTAGAAGTACAGCAAGTAGGTTCCAATGCTGGGTAAGAATATTAATGTCTCACCCTACAGACCGCATCCAGTTGCCTGTTCTGCAGTTTCTGGAACTATAAAGGCTAAGCTGTAAGAAAGACTATTTGCTCTTCAATATGAGATTGATTTTTCCATATCCTTCAGCATAGCGTTTTACTATGCTGTTGTTTTGGACAATTGAAGACAATGGTAATGGCATGTGTAAGGGGATGCCCCGTGCCTTATACTGAAACTTTAATATAATCATGCCTGTCTTCTAAAGGTGACATTATAAGCTCATGTAGAGAAATAACACTCAAGCTAATTTTAATGATGCATTGTGAAACTATCTTGCAAACCAGTGAGCTTCCTTCCCTAGGTTTTATCATATGTCTCTAGTTTCAGCTGACCCACCTACTCTCTTACCTCCTCCTCTGTTCCCTGGCCCTATCTCAATTACTTTTTTTAATTCTTAGGTTCCCTTTTTTCCTCTTACGTGTCTTCTCCCATTCTTCCTCTTCTTAAAAAATGTGGCATTATGATATAAGTTTTCTCATAGTTTTCCCCACATCATTCCTGAGAGCTAGCTCACAATTTTTATTCAGATTGCTCTTAATTGGTAGATACTCTTGCTAGGATGACTGTTCTGACATCACAAACACTTTCAATTGATGACCAATAGATTTCTTTTGGTCTTCAAAGTATTTCTCAATTTGTTTCTATAGTGTTCTATTTTTAAATATTATTTCTTTTATTTTTGAGATAATATAATTACATTATATTTCCCTTCTTCACTTTCATCCTTCCAAGCCAAACCCTCCTATAAATCATGCTGCATTTTCCTTCAAATTTATGGCCTCTCTTTGCCACTAATTGTTCTACATTCATACATACATACATACATATACATATATAATTTATATATTTTTTCAAAATTCATAATCTATTTATTGTCAAAATACATAAAAATATTTCCTATGCTATATAGAATTGATTATGTTTATTTCTAGTAAATAAATTCTGTGAAATGCCATTCTGTATTTTTAAAAATACAGATGACTCACTCATCATCTAATAGTGTCTTGTTTAGTATTCGTGAGTTTCTATTCATTCTACATTTTTTATGCTGTTGATAGCTACCTTTCTCCTAATGTTGTCAGAATACAGGGTTTAATTTCAATATTCCTTCATTTGTTGTGACTTTCTGTGATCTCCCTTGTCTCTTTTATAATTTGGTTTTGAATTCTATTTTGTTTAATAGCCATACAGACTTGTTTCTTAGATACGTGTTGTATTCTTCACCCTAAAATTGTATATATTATTGATGTTACACTGTACTTTTTTAGAGTCAGCAAGATGGAGTCTGTCTGAACCATTCTGAGAGTTTATGTGTTTTTATTTTGGAATTGATACCACTAATATTCAGAGTTATTAGTGAGAGATGTTTCCTGTCATTGCCATTTCTCCATGGTTTCTTAATATTTTAGATTGATTGTCATAGTAACAATGATAGATATTCTGCTGTCAAATCTGTCTTACACTTAGGACTAATTCAGGAAAACAATCTTCAAGTTGAGGAGCAAAAGGACATTGTGTTTAGCTGTCTGTCTGGTAATTTTCATTGTACTACTCTAAAATGGAAGTTATTTACCTCTTAACATATTTTCCATTTTATTCTGTTTTGCTCCCTTATTGATTTTGTTTGGCCTTTATTAATTAAAAAGTTTCCAGTATAGACAGCTACGCAGCATGTGACTTGCTCAACTGAGCATGTGAGTCCCCGCATTAGTGCTGAATTAAAATTTCTAAAGTAAGTTCTATCATCGACAGTTAATTTGTAGAAAGAAAAGAATATCGCTTATGTTTTAAAAATAACTGATGGTTATAGCTTGTGTTTAATATGTCAATGCCTTGTTTCCTAAATTAACTCTGCAAAATGGTCATATCTGATAATATGTCAACATAGTTCTTAGGCACTGATGATGTGTGAAAATAAGAAGACATTTCCAGTCTTTGAAATTGGAATAGTCTCTTAAGAACACTGTTAAAGGGGAAATTTGAGGAAAAGAAGGAAAACAAAAGGTCCTTCCTTAGGGTAGCCCAGGTGAAGAACATTATTACACAGCCACTGGGAGCCAAGCAGTATTTTCAACATGTCTGGGCTAGCTGTAGTGCATCTATTATTTAGGAAACAACATAAAATGTTAGAGCTACATAATGGAAAACTGTAAATGAGTCAACCTTCTTGACACTCAGACTCTCAGGCACCAGGTTAATGTCACAGAGGCAAACTGTTCAGCATCCAGGGCAGCATGCCAGATGCAGTATCTAAAATACACTCTGTGAAGGAGTATAACTCAAAGAGAAACTGAAGCACTTTCAGGAGGCCCAGAGAATGTTATCTGTAGTAGAGTGGCTGTGCTACAGTTGGGGAAAGAAACAAGCTATAGAGAATTTATCCTCACTAAGGCAACTGGCCATTAAATTACAGCAAGGTAGTAACTGTTATTTTTCTGCAAAAGCAATTCTCATTAATTACTCAACGCTGCTATTTTGTGTCTTATGCCCATATGTCACTTGTATCCCATTCTTCAGAGACATATAACCTTTCTTTTTTAAGTAAAATGCTAACATATGCTGTAATTTTCTTACACCTGAACAGTTTAAATTATTAACTTAGGAGACATTTTCAGACAGTCTGATGAAAAATTATAACTTCTTTTAAAAGTATTAACTACAGTCAATTTAGTTTAATAAAGTAAAATATAAAGGTATTATAAAAGTATTTGCTTTCTGTTATAGACACTAGACAGACAAAACAAAATTAGGGCAGAATTACTATAAAAATTTTATAATCAATCCAAACTCCATGGAAATCTTTTGATAATGACAGATTAACTTAAAACATAAAACAATCTACTTGTTTACATCTAAGAAACATAAAACATGTGTATATATCTATATCTATATCTATATTTTTTCTAATTTTTTCTTCAAACTTGACCACATAATCTATAATCACTTATGCTTTGTTGTCCAATGATGGTATTTAGTACTGAATATTGAGATTTGGTATTTATGAGAATTAATTTATTTAAATTAATCTGAATATCTTTTGTATGTAGTATATAAACCTGAAGAGAAAATTTGACTCTTATGAAAAATTTTATTTTCATTAGGGGTAATAGAAATGAAGGATCTGTTGATTAAGGTTTTATCTCAACACCAGGATTTGCCTTCTGTAATTGACACCATTTAAATTCACTAATGACACCTTTAAGTTCAAAATTCGCAAAATTAGATTTATATTTAAAGTTGGAACAGAATTGGGCATGCTGCCTTATTATGGCATTCCTGTTCCTTAATTTCTTCACCCTAAATTACTTTGATTGAAATATACAGAAGTGTTCATAATTATTAACATCAGTACTTCTTTTGCATGTTTATGCATATATTCAGTCAAACTAAAATATAACTTAAAAGTCTAGCTGTTCATATAAACAAACTTCCTATTCAGTTTTCATTATTTATAGAATACATATGATTCATATAACAGTTTAAAATATCAATACACTAGGTACATGGAATGCAGTACATTTTAATTGAAATTCAGAAACTATTGTATTACTTAACCACATTCCTAATGTCACTTCATTAGAAGAAGCTAAAGAAATAACTGCATTTTTCACATCCACTGGAGAATTCTTTACTTTTAATAATAAAAAGTTTCCTTTCAAATTTTTAAATTCTTATATACATAGTACTGTGGTAATAAGATTTAGATGGTAATTTTCAGTGTCTTCAAATCTCATATTTATTTTCAACTTTAAGTGAAAGTAAAGCTCAACTTTCTTACGTCCCTTAACATAACACATGCTTCCTATATTTAACAGATGCTAGTTGGGTTCCAGACAAAGCTGACATATCTAATAGAATTTCTACAAGAGTATACACAGCCCACGAGATCAGCTGTCCATTCCCTAATGTAATCGTTCTTTACTTTCTGTTGTTTTATCTTTGTTTATTTCCTTGTGTTGCTTTTCCTTCTCTTAATTATTCCCATAATCCTTTAAAGGATGGTTATGGTTATTTTAAAGGTCTTTTTCCTAATTCTAATATCTAAATCTGAGTATGGATAATCTTTATTTTCTCTTTACTTGCATTTTTTCTCTTTGTGTTTTTTATTTTATTCAAATTAGCATATTTTTAAAGAAAAGAGTGCAGTGACTCAGGCTTATTATTTATTCTCACTTAGAAAAGCTCTTGTGCTTCCTAAACCCAATTTTGAATTTAACTTAATGGCTCTAGGTTACACTTGTTCACTTTTGGCTCTCTTGCTCCCTGCCCCCCTCCTGTATGTGAGTGTGTTTGTGTTTGTGTATATATACATAACTCTACTTTCACTGGACTCTTCTTCCTCTATCCCAAAGACTAATAAAATATTGTTTTTGCTAGTATTCATTCTAATTTATCATACAAGAGACTAACGGCTTTAAATTTAGGTTATTAAAAAAACACTATAATTGAACAACATTTACTTACTGACTTCACAAATTATATTTAATATTAATTTGTAATGAAATAAATTCAATTATGTGGTTTTAGTCTTCAATGTTGGTGAAGACATAGATCTTGGAGGACAACTTACAACCATTTATATAGTAAATCAGTATAATCCATAAGAAATATCTAAATACTTGTCCTTAGAGCCACAATCTTTGCTTTTCTACCTATCAAGTAAATGTTCATAAAATGAGCACTTCTGTTTTGCAGGGAGACTTTACAAATATAGATTAAGTCATTCCAACATAGTAAACCATGAAAAGAGTAATTTCATAGATGTTTTCTGTTAGTATATTTCTGATATTTCCAAGATAATGCACATAGCTCTCTCCATTTAATTGCTATTTTATTGTAGCACAGTTTACTGATCCATTTTCTCACTAAAACTTGCCTCATCTTCTGATTTGTGATATATATGTGCATGCTTATAACTATAGTCATTTTCCTAATCGGTAGCTAGTAAGACATCTAAAAATATTGTCAATATTTGCTACTATAAAATATTTTTCTTCCTACATACCTCCCTTTTTTCAAAAGTACAAGTAAAGTTGAACCAATATTCAATATACTCCTGTTGAAATTTGGGTTTGTATATCTCTTTAGAACGTTGAACATATATTTGTTGTTATTGTTGAATAACATGGTTATTATAGTTTAAGTTGATAGCTGTTTCAATTATCATATACATACATACATGCACATATTTATATCAAACTAGACTATAACAAGTGTTGTAAAAGTTTCCTTTCCATCTGATATTTGTTTTTTAATATTTCAAGCTACATTTTCATTTTAAATAATGTTTGATGAAGCTGAATCAGTGAAATTCAAATACAATTTTCTTGATCTATTCTCCTCATACTGCAACAGTATCTTTTTCTGAGTAGATTTTAAAATACTATTTAATACTTTCTGTAATAAGTTTAAAGTTTACTTTAAGTATGCATATTTCAACCATCTGGAATGATTTTGTCAGGATGCTTTGAGACTGAAATTTTATTTTCACAGCATTATTTTAGAACAAGTCTTTCTTTGCTGTCCCTCTTTTTACATTTCCACATCTGTCAAATCCAAATAGCCACATGGTCCTGAAGTTCTTTCTTGATGTTGATCTCTCTCATTTTTTCTCTTCTAAATTACACCGTTTAAATTACTATATATTTGAACATGTCTCAATATCTAGTATGATAATTTTCCACTCTTGCTTCCATTTTACATTTCTAGAACTACACATTAAAATTTTATATACATTTAAAAATAGTGTTGTGTTTTTCATGAATAATCTCTCCAACTTTTTCAGATTGGGCTGGTGCAGAACTTCTATATTCCGTTTTGGAAAGGTGTAAAATATTTGCAATATAATGAAGATGTTGTACCTCCTCTAAACTGGCGTTTATGAAGTTCTCAAGGCTAAGGTACAGCTTGATATGTGTCAGTTTCTCTTTTAGGTACCAGCAATGTACAGTGTAAGGTGGGAAAAATCAGGAAGACAATAAGCACAACAGAAACATCTCAACTGTTATTACTAATTCTAGTAGTAATATAAAGGCAATTACGAAACAACCAGGTAAATATATTACATGTGATGGCTTCAAGAAGTTTGGGAGAGAGACTGAGTCACCAACCAGGAGCATACACGGACTGTTCAGAGTCCCCTGGCACAAATGTAGCAGAGGTCTGCCTGGTCCGGACTCAATCAGAGAAGATGTGCTTAATCCTGGAGAGACTTGAGGCATTAGGGAAGGTGAAGGCATGGTGTACACTCTTGGGGGCAAGGGGTAGAAAGATTGGGATGAGGAATCCTCAGAGGGGGAACTGAGAGGAGGCTAATGACTGGAATGTAAAAATAATGATAATAATAATTATAATAATTATAACAATAATAAAAATAATAATAACGATGAAAAAAGAAGTCTGGGAGAAATATGGAACCCAGTAAATGTGAGGTACAGGTTCGGGATTACAACTAAATGTAGTGTAGTAGTGGAAATCTATAATGGTATGTGAGTAGGGATGAGAAAATCGCAAATATGTTACACAAGTGTCATAAGGGCAATGTTTCTAGAAACAAGAAAAAGCAATGTAACACCTCTGAGGAGGAACATAATGTTTGATGAAAGCACAGTGGAACTCTGGGGAGTATAGGGTTGAGAGGAAAAAGAAAGACATAACAAACAAGTCTGAGGAGAATGACTTCTTTAAATTCTTTGGAAACTTCTGTAAAGTTTTAAGGATTTCAAGCATTTTGAATGAAATGGGTAATCCCAGGTTTATCTGAATGAGAAAAACTGTACAGAATAAAATAAAAGGATGGAAAGTCTCTGGAATTAAAGTTCAAGGATATTGTGACAGGAGAGTTGCATGCTATGGGACATCTTGGGCTTCATAAAGCAAGTAAACAAAACGGTTATTGATAGACAGGTCAATAGACACCCATGAAGGGCGATAAAAGTAATGCTTTGTAATGCTTTCTAACATCGGAATGGTGAGAAAGAAAGTAAAGGGTTAACATCTGATTGTTTAATTATTAATAGACTGAGGTAAAAAAGAAGCCTCAGGTTCATTGGATTAAAATTAGAATGGTGACTTCTGTGGGAAATTTACAGAAAGATTAAGTTAGTGATGCACTTATATAAGCTGGTATATTTGTTCCTTAGCGATTCAAGAAATATTATATAATTTAAAATTTTAAATTATATATAGTGCTTTTCATATATATATATGTATTTCTAAATTTTTATCACATATAAATTCTAAAATAACTTCTCTATATTATTTTCAAGTTTAGGAGGACTCATGTTGTTCTGATGACATATTAATTCCTAAGAAACAAAACCATTCACAAAATTACTAATGTTTTTAGTTCTTTTCATATGAGACTGGATCCTTCTTCATGTACACTTTCATTATCATCCTCTTCAAGGGTGAGCTTTCCACAAGAGTTGTATACTTACTAGTAGACCTACTGCCAAGCAAGTGATTGTTTTAGGATGTTACCTGACTTCATCTGACTATCCATAGTACATGGCTCTTCATCAAGGTTGGCTTCTTTGGCCTAGGCACTTCTGTTATGACAAACAAGAGCAATCCCTAAGAATTTTAAATTTGAACTACAAAATGCATGAACATCTTGAACATTTTTCTTTCTTTTCTTTTCTGTTCTGTCCTCTATTTATTTATGTATTTATTTATCTTTCTTTCATTTTCAGATTTCTCTTTAAAAGAAAAAGATTCTCTTGTTATCTGGACTTAGAAGTTAAAAAAAAGTGCCATACAGAGATTCTGCAGTAGCCCAACTGACTGCTTAACTGTGTCTGTTCATTCTTCCCAGGGGCTGTGGTCACTAGCCATAGAGGAAAAAGGTAGCAGATATGGGGGAGATAAACCCGCTATATGACTTTCCTCAGAGGTATTTTTGGGTTACAGGTGGGAAGGGCTGATTGGTCATATCGTAGTACCTAATAATCATACTTCAGGCAAAAGCTGAGCAGGACTTATGAACTGAACCATGCAGTGCTTGTGGGAAGCGTTCTTCTGCAGGATCATGCTCTAGATAAGATCATGCACCTGTGCTTAGGGCTTAAAAGCATTCCCAAGATAAAATCAGGCAGAGAAGAGGAAGCTCCACTGAGAAAGGGAGTCCTCTATTTTGCACCAAATTTGGAGAGTTTATCTGAATATGGTTGTCATCTGTGCTCTTAATAGAAGGCTCTTCCAACACTGGACTGGTTATGTGTGCTTTGTATAAAGCTAGTCATTAATATATCCTTAAGGAAAACTCTATGACACATAAATCTTCAAAAAAATCTTCAGTATTTTCTTCCATTTTCCCTGAATTTATAAATGATGGTTTATATACATTTATATCTCAATTTGACCCTTGCTGTGGCCTTACTTTCCTGTCTGTGAGTAATAAACACCTTTGAGTGCTGGCTTTGGCAGCACATATTCTAAAATTGGGACAATACAGAGAGGGTTAGCATGGACCCTGCACAAGGATGACACGCAAATTCATGAAGCTTTCAATATTTAAAAAAAAAAAAAA
>JADRCC010566671.1:0-12496 GCA_019843855.1 Hylomyscus alleni
AAAAAAAAAAAAAAAAAAAAGAAAGAAAAAAGAGTGAGTCTTTAAAGTCCCAAAGCCCAGATTCAGTGACATTATTCCTCCAAGGCCACACCTCCACAACATGTACATCCCAAAGATTACAGAGAATATGTTCATTCAAACCATCACAAGTAGCATGTGCTCATAACGACTGAACCTTCTCTTGTCAAAGCTTGAATTTAATATTATGCAACCTAAAGCATACAAGGCATGGAAGAAACAGGATCCAATTCCCTAACAGCTGCCAAATCTGATTCTGATCAGGTTTTTGGCTGTCAGCTTCCTATTGTGTCCTTTCTAGGGTTTTGGGTTACCCAGTTTCTAGACCAGAAATGAGCACAAAGATACCAGGGACTTCAAGGAAGACTTCCATTGAGATCAAGGGAAGAGCTCACTCAATGTGAGACACATTTTTCAGTGAGTGCTATGCTGAGACACTGTATGTGTGTAAATACAGATGTGTACATGCCATGGCACGCATATGAAATCTTGAAGAACATATTGGGCGTGGGTCCATACCTTCCACCTTGAAGTAGGGGGTTTCTTTGATGTTCTTCAAATATGTATGCTGGGTTACTATGCCAATCAGTCTTTGGTATTCCTCTATTTCCACCTCTCATCATCTCCCCCATTAGATTATGAACACTTGTTATGCACCTGGCTTTTACATCGGTTCAGGGGATTTGAATTCAGGTCATTGAACTTACATTGCAAAGATCCATATCCATTGAGCCAGCTCCCCAGCGGGCCTGTGATATTTTAACACTGACTTTGGTTCTAGCCTGCACTAGTCACCCAATCCCCTATCTGTCTTGTAGATAGACATCTATCTAGAGTGAGAGCTACAGGTAAGATTAGTATCCTCAGCAGAGTCCAGTGGCACATGCTCGTATTCCATACTCAAGATGTAGAGGCAGGAGGATAAAAAGTTCAAGGTCATCCTTGGCTACATTGTGAGTTCCAGGCAAACCTGGTCTTTGGGAGACCATATAGTAGACACTACGAGACACAAAAAATGACACTCCCAGTGGTGTGCATGCACCCCTGGTAGCCAGTATCTCCCTTAGCAAACTAAAACCACATGAGACCAGCACACCTGGACATCAAGAAGACCAGCAGAAACAAGACACCATATAGGTGAGAGGCATCAAATCTGCTCAGGGACTGAGGAAATTACCAGCCAAAGCCTGCTAACATTCATTATCCTTGGATCAAGCTGTCTTTAGAAAGACAGCTTAGAAGACTAGCTCAGGATCCAGGCCCAGCTGCTTCTAGCCTCTTAGGGTAGGGAGCTTACCTAACACAGAGTCAGAGCATCAGATGTATTAAACACAGGAATCCCAGTGTTCTCAACACTCACATAATTTGCACAACCTCTACCAGATTTTTCAGGTCTCTGCTCATCCCAAGGTGTCACACATGGATGGTAAATGTCACCCAGATCCACAGGCTCAGGAAACATGCAGCAGTTGATAAGGAAACAGTGCACTGGTGAGGCCCATGAGAAACCACAGTTCCCCCTAAGCTAGGGTAATTGTTTCAAGGCTGTCCCTTGTTATACATGCCATACCATCCATTGAGGAACCTTTTTATTCCAAACCCCATTCCTCCCAAAATATTTTGTCCATACCTACATTCAGGGAGAAATGTCCTCCCAGAGGCAGCTTCTGGAGAGAGGTGGTTTTAATGGATAGAACCAAAGCCATAGTCCAGGATGCATCCCAAATGCTTAGACACCAGGCTGCTCTTCCTGAGTTTGCAGCTCAGAGTGACCTGGTGGAAGTATACTCTCACATGTTTTGCTCTTTCACACCATTGCTCTATTGTAGGCTTGGGAATACTGGTCTGGGTTTGGGGAGAGAAGAACAGGATGAGTGATGGATTCACCCAACCACCCTGGACAGTCCACATGAATGACTGTTTACTCAATGGAATTGCAAACACCACACACTTTGCTTTCTACCAACCTCTGCAGCATAGAGAACACCTCGGGTTCCCAAGTGGCCATAAAGGTACTGTTCAGGGACTCTGGGATAGGCAAAGCAGCAGGGGGTGAGAGACACTGCCTCTTTAAGTCTATACCCTATGTTAGTGCCAGCTCTGTTTGTTCACCATCCTGTCTTGCTGTAGTTAGCAGTCTACAGACAGCACCCTCACAGAGACCTTAACAGGGACTACACATTCCTCCTTCTCCTCCTCCTCCTCCTCCTCCTCCTCCTCCTCCTCCTCCTCCTCCTCCTCCTCCTCCTCCTCCTCCTCCTCTCCTCCTCCTCTCCTCCTCCTCCCCTCCTCCTCCTTCTCCTCCTCCTCCTCCTCCTCCTCCTCCTCCTCCTCCTCCTCCTCCTTCTTCTTCTTCTTCGAAAGTAACTGTGCAACTGTGTAACTGAACTAGGTCAGGCTGGCCTCCAACTCAATGCTTTCGTCTCTACTTCCCTGTAAGAGATAATATGCAGGAGACTGTCTTACTTAGCTGAAGAAAGAGTGGGAGAATTGACAAGTTTCCCTCTCTGAGCAAGCCACATTCTAAAGAGGTGAAAGACCAGTTAGTTACCAAGGAATTCTGTGATACAGTGCTGAATAGAGACACTTGCTGGGAAGCTGGAGGCCAGAGCCAGGTGCCTGAATGAAACAGGATGGACATTCCAAGGGAGGTCTAAGATGGTGACCAGACTAGAGATCTAGGAACTCACAGGGACAATTCCAAAGGATACCCTAGTTGGTGAAGATGTGAAAGCCATGAACAGTCAGGAGCTTGGTGTGTGAGGAACAGTCAAGATGAGACCATGGCCAGAGCACAGTGCAAAGTGAGGTTGGAGCAATGCAGCTCAGGGGCTGGGAGGATTCAGGTAAAGGTTGGACGTTTTTTTAAAGGATTCCTCCCTAATGCTGAGTGGTGAGAGGACCAAGGGACAGCAAGAGAGAAATAGTAAATTCTAGAATTGTAGTAAGCAAATTCTGGAGAATGTACTAGCTGTCACTACATGGAATATGTAAAAGCAAGGCAAAAATCAAGGCTGAGCCCAAGGCATAGCTGACTTATTAGGTTCACAAGGCTGCCATTTACAGAGATAGGAAGAGTGGCTACACAGAGGACGGGGGTAGAAACCAGGACCTTGTTTATTCATGTGAGATTTTTAAAGACACTCTTTAAAAATTCCATTTTATTGTATATATTTTGTTGACTAAAATTTTCTATGTTGAGTGAAACCCTTTTAATCCTGGGAGATGGGAGGTCCGATCCCAAGAGGACCTGCATGTCGCATGTGATGAATGGGAAGACTTCCATGAGAGAACAAACTCTTGTGTGAGTTTTAACTGCAGTTCATTTCCCTCTTGGGTTATTTTGTTTTGTGTAGTATTGTCATTTTAGATAGGGTCTCACTAAGAAGCATTGTCTGGCCTGACTTTTGCTCTGTAGTCCAGGCTGGATTTCAACTAAGAGAGAAATGCCTGTTTCCCTACTCCTACCAGTAGTGCTGTGATGGAAAGCAAGTACAACCACCCCAGCCTTCCATCTTATTTGGACATAGGTCTCCCTGGGTTTCCACGCTAGGCGGGAGATCAAGATCCTCATACCTTAGCCCAGTTACCAAGTGTGAGCTGCCACCTACTCTTCAACTTTAATTTTATTTTTTTTACAGGGTCTTATCATGCTTGCCTCACCAAAACTGTAGCTGGTATAACTTGGCAAACAACCTGAGGAGGTTTGATAAGTGGCCTGTTTTCCAAGCTTATCTCAGGGTTTTTCTTGAGGCTCAGGTAAGTGTAAATATTAATTTATAGCAAGGGCAGAAGAGAGATGACTCAATCACTTAGAGCACTAGATGTTCTTGTAGAGAAGCTGAATTTGATTTCCATTACCCACAAGTCATCACACAGTGTATTCTTTTTTTTTTTTTTTTATCTCAATCAATATGTGTACTGGCTGGTTTTGTGTGTCGACTTGACCCAGGCTGGAGTTATCACAGAGAAGGGAGCTTCAGTTGGGGAAGTGCCTCCATGAGATCCAGCTGTGGGGCATTTTCTCAATTAGTGATTAAGGGGGTAGGGCCCCTTGTGGGTGGTGCCATCCATGGGCTGGAAGTCTTGGGTTCTATAAGAGAGCAGGCTGAGCAAGCCAGGAGAAGCAAGCCAGTAAGAAACATCTCTCCATGGCCTCTGCGTCAGCTCCTGCTTCCTGACCTGCTTGAGTTCCAGTCCTGACTTCCTCTGTTGATCAAAAGCCATGTGGAAGTGTAAGCTGAATAAACCCTTTTCTCCCCAACTTGCTTCTTGGTCATGATGTTTGTGCAGGAATAGAAACCCTGACTAAGACAATATGTTTATTGTCTTTATGAAAAAGTCTTCATAAAAATTGTTTTAGCTTTCAGCAGCCCGTTCTTGAGCTCCGAGGAAGCTTGCCTTCTTTTGAGCAACCCGGTCTTTCTTCTGGGCAAGAGACATTTTGGGATGATTCCACCTCCTCTTCTTCACTTCTCTCTTGGGCTTCTTCTCATAGACTGGGTTCTCTTGTATAGCAGCATGAGCTTTCTTATACATCTCCTCCATCATGTCTGGAGTTATGTTGTTCTTGATGTACTGAGAGAACTGTTACTTGTACGCATCTTCCTCTTCCTCCATTAGATAGCGCATGTAGTCTGCCACATTCTGACCCATGGTGTGCTTCCGATGCACCTCTGCATTGAACTCCTTGCTTTCAGAGTCATAACCAGGGAATCATTTGGTACTATGAGGGAGACAAGCCTCCATCCACAGCCCCCTTCAGGGCCCCCAAAACTTTATTGCCAGTTGTAGTTCAGGTAAGACCTGCATCCAAATAGCAAGTGAAGGCACCAGGCTGACCATCAATGCTTCCCACATTGTATTCACCTCCACTCACCTCCACTTGGCCTTCATAGATCTTGTCTATGCCAAACCTATTCAGAAGCCTGCGGGCCAGCAGCAGGCCAGTGCAATAGGCTGCAGCATAATTTGTCAAGCCAATTTTCACATTGTATTTTAGAAGTTCATGTGCATATGCTGCGCAGACGATCATATCCCCTTCTATATGGGCATATGCAATCTGGCAGATGATATCTCTGTGAGTTATATGAACTATCATGCTGTACTTGGGTGTGTTGTACTTGTTCTTGTCCTGGATCACCAATCGTTTCCGTGCATAGTAGTCAGTTTTGCCCTCTCGACACCTTCTAAATCTCACTTGGTATCTTTTAAAGTAGGCCTTATTCTTGACAACTTTCATGAACCCCATCCTGCGGAACAGAGACCCGCAACCACGGCTCCACGCCACACAGTGTATTCTTACAGAGCAAGCAAGACACTGCCACCACTCCTCCATCTTGTATTGTTGCTGAGGCCATTTCAGATTTAACGAGAATTTGATCTTGAAGAATCCATTTCTCAACTTCATTTCTAGGAACCCAACCTCAGGATATTCTAGATAACATATCTTGGCCTGTTTGTACTGGAATCCCCTCTGGCTAACTACTTATCTTAGATTCTGTTAGATACTGCTTGCTTCTGTGAGGATCCTACTTCAGCTGTCTGATGTGAAAATATGGAGCTAAGGACACTCAGTGCTTTTTGCATCTCATCTTTCTTCCTAAGGATTAGGATTGAAGAATGATTTTGGCGTGCAGTTGTTTCCCTATGAACTTCTGTAGGTTAACCATGATTTTTGCTGTTACAAACTAACTCAATCATTTTAGACCTAATTTAAATCAAACATTCATTAAATATTAAGTATTGATCAAGAGGAGAACCTAGGTTAGGAAAATTCCCCCAATTTTGCAAGCTGGAATGGTCTCAGTCATATGTTACAGGCATTTTTTTTAATCACTAAAATCAATTAGGCCACCACATGTTCCATGAGCCTTTTTTTTATTCCTAACGAACTACAATTCTCTGCATTCAAGGAAGTTATGTGTTTCCTGGGCTGTGGAGGCTTCCAGGGTAAAATTGAGGATTTCAGATGCAAGCTCTCCATCTTGATTTCATGAAGAAGAAGGGGAAGTACATACTTGGTGCTCTGAGACGAGCTCAGGCAAGCTCCAAAGCTGCTACATGGTAAGCAAAGAGTCAGTGCTCACATGGGGGTGGAAGAAGCTGCTGAGTCTCAGGAGCTGGTATAGTGTGTGTCTCAGTGGTAAGCAGTAGACAGATGTGTCCCCTGTGTGGTCTCATTTAGTTCTAGTTGTTTCTTAGACGGGGTGGTCAGCTCTGAATAATTTCACGATGGGGACTGCACCTGTGCAAAGCATTTGGAGTAGGGGCTTGTGTGAAGAAACATGCTTGGCAAGATGCCAAACTCAAGGAGCCCTAGTTTCTCCTAGTATTGTCTACAATGTCTGCATTTAGCATTTGACATTTAGTTCTAAGATCCATCTGGGGTCAATTTTGTAGAGGTAAAAGGATTCTCCAGTGTTAGGTTGCTCTCCAATATTAATCTGTGATATTGAGCATTTGTAATATAAAGGATTTGCAATGCTCAGGAGAAGGGATGTTACACCGGTAGAATGCCCTCTAAAACAGCTCACAGACAAATATTATGGTAACCATGCCTGATAGAGATAGGATGCTAGGATATACGTTGGTTTACTTGGACATGTTTGCTCTCGACCATAACAAAGGAGAGAACCACGGTTTACAACCAACTAGTAGGCCCATCCCCAATGATAATTTATGTGTTCTCTGCTAGTAAAATGAACCAATTCAAGACATATTAGATTATATTAAGTGCCTGTTTATTGGGAAGAAGCTCTTGGATGAGTTAGTTCTCTGGTCCCAAGGACTGAGCTCAGGGAAGTCACCAGGGTGTGAGGGGGTGGAAAGGGCAAAGAGAGAGACATCGGGCTTGAACAGAGAGAGAAGGGAAGGAGAAGGCAATAGAGATACACACACACACACACACACACACACACACACACACACACACACACAGAGAGAGAGAGAGAGAGAGAGAGAGAGAGAGAGAGAGAGAAAGACCAGATTTAATCAGTCAGTGTATAGTAGAGGAATTTTGAGCCAGAACAGGTGAGTTGATCAGCCAGCAAGTGTTCAGGAAGAACTACGAAAGATGAGCTTATTCAGCCTTAAATTTCTGGGGCTAAAAACATTCTTGGAGACTAGAAACTTCCACACAAGGTTAGGTAAGCAGACAGAGGCTTTATACCTCAGAGATGACAGTTACCTCAGGTGAAAAAGTTACTTTTACAGAGTTCCTGCTCTAAAGCAAGGAATATGCTTGGGAAAGCTGATAATGGTCTTGAGCCAGGACCTGTGGGGAGCAGTTGCTTGAGATCCTGAGTACCCAACTCTTGCCACCACATGGGGCTGTGGTTATCAGTCCCAAGTTCACTATAGGCTTGTTCAGTAATGTTCCCGATGTACCCTGTGTTCCCTCTAACCAGCTTGGATTTTTAAGACTCTTCCTGGGTTTGTCCCCTCGTATGAAAGTTTCCGCTGACTTCATAGAAGTCTCCCATTTATTTCCATGTTTGCCCTGTAAGTAGTATACAAGATGCTATCCTTCTTAAGAAGCTTACTACATGGAACATTTCTTGTGCAGGACCTCTGTTGCAGTATATTGGACAATATGGTCAACCCTGAATGTAAACAAGATTAAATAAAATCAACCATGGGTCAAGAGGCACAGCAAGCAACCAACTGACAGAAAGGGAGAGTAGGATTATTAACAACAACAAAAAAACAAAAAACAACAAACAAACAAACAAACATAAAACCATAGAGAGTAAGAGGGAATTGGGATCAAAGACAGAGAGATGCACAGAATGCCGCAGGTAGGTGCATTCAGTTTGGAGCAAGTTATATGAGAAGTTGTGGCAGAAAAAGTTTCCTTCTGGGATTTCAGTTGAAGAGGAAGGTCAACAGGTGCTTCATCTGCCTCTCTGAGCTAACAGGCTTCTACCCAGCATGTGGCTCCCGAGTCTTCCTTGATAAAATTGAGTGACTTAGAATTTATTAAAAACCACAGACATCTCAACTGCAGCTTTTATGTTTCACATCTTCTACTTTTGCTAGTTTTCTCATCCTCTAAGACTTTCCTCTTAGGACCCTGTTACTGAAGAATTATCTGATGTTTAGAACACTGGCACACTTATGAAATAATTCTGGGAATATCTTTGCTGTGTGAATCTCTTATTTGCCAAAGTGGCTGGAATTGCCTTCTCTAGTCCATAGTTATACAAATAGATCTTGCATTCTAATAAACTGTTATTTTTGCTTAACTTCACAGTCAGAGTTAATACAGCATGAGGAAATTTAAGATTTAAACATGCTATCCTACAGTGTAATACTCAACCTGATTGTTTAAAATAATTTTCAAAGGACAATATCAAAGCCAAAGTTAATTTCCTTGAATATTTCATATTATTAACTTTTGTTTTGTTTTGTTTTTTTCTGAGATAGGGTTTCTCTGTATAGCTCTGGCTGTCCTGGAACCCACTCTGTAGACCAGGCTGGCCTTGAACTCAGAAATCTACCTCCTTCCAAGTGCTGAGATCAAAGGCATGCACCACCACCACCCGGCAGCAATCAGTGCTCTTAACCACTGAGCCATTACTCCAGCCCCCATATTATTAACTCTTAAAACTGAAAGTAATGCATAGCTACAACCTTAATTTATATAATTTTCTATGTGTGCTAACCAGGAACTGCATGTGTATCATTTGCTGAAAGCATCAAATCTAGAGGCTTCAATCACCCTTCTAAAATGAATATGCCATTATGGATATTGGCTGATAAACAGTGGTGTTTGTGTTTGCTATCTTGATCAGTTGAAGGCAGTGACCTAATCCTTTCATGAGTTCTCTGTACAGTATCCCATTCCTTCCCCATGTGATGCTTTCCTTGCTGTTCCATAAAGACTGCAAAGCTTTTTCTTAAGGCCAGGTAAAGAGACAGAAACAGGCATCAGAGAGACACATACAGAGTATACACATAGACACATACACTCATACACACAGAAGACAGATACAGAGCCAGGTTCAGAAGACAGCCTTGAGGTAGTCACAGATTGAAACTCATGTAAAAAACATATAGGGTGAAAGGCACAGGGAACATGAAGTAGATATTTCCAATTTACTCTTTGTTAAATACCTCTGAGGGAAAGCTTTCATTTCTCTCCTTAACTCATCTCCGATGCATTAGTAATCATCAATGTGTTTAATCTATTCCCATATGCAGCATCTATTAGTTTTGCCATAATTTTTTTTTGCATAAGCATAATATGGGAGAGAATAAAATTTATCACAGTGGAAAACAAGATGCCCTGCTATCTGAACAGCTCCATGAACTCAGAACTGTGTACTTTAAGGACAGACCCATCAGATCAGGACTTGTGTTTCTGAGCTCTTACTTCCATGATGAGCTGGAATTGATTTTAACTTGGCAAAATCATCACAACAGGTTTTGAACCTCAGAAGTCTCCTGAGACTGGGTCTCATTATAATCATGAAAAGAGTTGACTTCCTAGCTAGAATCTCTAAAGAAGCTTGGGTAATTCTGGAGACTCATTTCCCCAGCCTATGCAGATATGCATGGGTGTACATTGAGAATTATAGGGAATAATCAGGAATCTATTTGTGAACAAATGGTTAAACAGTGTGGTATCTATTAGAGTTCTATTTGTAGTTGTTGTTTGTTTAATTGTTTTTAGAGAAACCTGGACAATTTTCCCAATGTGTTTCTCTAATTTATTTCCAACACAGTACAAACAGTAAATAATATTGTGCCTTACCTAACATTATTTCATTTCATCATTTTCTTTGACTGAGGTATTCCAGCAACCCTATCATTTGTTTACCCTGATATTTTGTTTCCCACAGGAGCTCCTGGAGTTATTTTCTTAGACTCATAGCATTTTCATTTCTTTTTTCATTTCATTTTTGGGGGTGTTTCTAAACACTTATTGAACTCAATTTTCATATCCTAAGTTGTCCTCATTTCCTTTAGGCATCTGCTACTATTCTCTTGTCCATGAATCATTTTGTTCTCTTTGAGTTGATTTACATGCTCTATAAGCTTTGATTATGATTTTTGGTTTTCAGTTCTGTATCTTGGATATATCATATAAATTTCTCTACTTGGGGGATTATATATATATATATATATACACACACACACACACACATATATTGCATATATACATATATGTATGTATATGGTCTATACTTTGAGAATAGGAAATTTTATCTTAGCTTTACTTTGTTTTGGACATGAGTTTTGATCACCATAATTTAGAGGGACTATTCTCTTTTTTGTGTTTTTAGCCTTGGAGTCTGGTATCTCAATGTGAGGAGTTAGGCAGCATAACTTGGGTCTGGATGGGTCAGAATCCAGGTGCAGTGTCCTACTCTATCCAGTTCTGGTCCAGAATGGCAGCAAGCTTGTGGGGAAGCTGCATCATGTAAGTACTGGGCATCCTGACAGTTGCAGTCTTCTGGAAGTGAGCCTGCAACAGAGTTGGGGGAGTGACCCCTGAGGGGAGGGAGGCTATACATGCTCGATTAGAGGCATTAAGAAAACAACAAAAACAAGCAATGAATTAAGCAAAAAGGTAAAACAAACAAACAAACAAACAAACACACAAAGAAACAAACACAGCTGACAGGTACTGGGAAGCTATTTCATGAAAAGAGTCCTTAGTAGGTGGGTTCAAAAGAAACATGTAGCAGGAAGCTGCTGTGTATTGGGCTGATCCAGAAGGAATTGCCTCAAAGAACTAGTCCATAGTGACAGGAAATTGCACCGCTCCAGCATTCTCTGGGTATCTTGGCTGTCCTCATGGTTAGGAAGTGGTGGTGGGAGGTGGTGTGGGAGGAACTTGAGCCAAATGCTTGAGATACTTGAAAACTTCCTTAAGCTATAGTTGCTGTGTGGGCATTTTGGGAGAATCACCAGTGATAAATCTGTCCTGGAATCTGCCAGGTCAGAAGAACTGACGGAAATAAGGCAGGTGTTTGGAGCAGGGGTACATTTTGTGCAGCCACAAAAAGATATTCTGTTGTGAATATCTTACAATTTTCCAGAAGTTTGAGATCCTATTGAGGTCTGAGACACCTAAGTGGAAGCCCGTAGATGTAAGTTCAAACAAACAAACAAACAAAATCAGGAATCAGATCTATGCTTTCCCCTCAAGAGATAAAAACCCTGGTCAATCACCTCTCTTGCTGCATCAGGAAAGGTTTGCATATGCAGCTCAAATATACACTGGTGTGAAATGCTTCAGAATTGAGTCCTGGTGGTCTTTGTAGTTTCAATATTTGGGCATAACATTATAAACTGGGTTCATTGTAATGTTTTAATTAATTTTATGGTTTCCAGAATATTTTTCTAAAATAACCTTGTAGATCATATGTAGTTTCTGTAGTTTGTACATGGAGGTTCTCTTTGATAACCTTTGAATTCAAATTCACCCGTTCTTTCTTAAGTCTTGTGTTCCTCCATTTATCATTCAAGAGAGTGACCTTTTACCAGGAGAATGAATTCATACACGTTCCCAGAGAGCTTTGTAGATATTAGTCCTATGAGGAAGCAGTGCAGATTTGATTGGATCAGAAATGTACATTATAAAGTACCACCATATTGACTGTAAATATTAATATTTACTGTGTAAAGTTAGTTACACTCTCTATTAATTTTATACTGAGGTATGTGCATTCATTGATGTATATGCAGCATTTAGAAATGTGTCTTCCTGGGCTTAGATATTAATGATACACCTTAGGACTGAATGAAAAATGAAGACAGGATTGCAGTAAGGTATGGCTGAGGAGAATATATATTGTGGGTTCTGTTATCCCTGAGTGTCTCCCAGAGAAAAACCAGTTCCAGAATGTGGGCAAGTTTTATTAATATTACATCCTGACAAACAGATGGACTTTGGACACATGCTACAGGCAGTTTTAAAGACAATTATATAGTCAATTGTTGTTTCCCATGAGTCTTATTGTTTGTCTTAGACATGGCAGCATTCCAGTAAGGTACCTGGTTCTTGAGCAGGTGGTGCTTATGAGTTAATTTGGGCTTTACAGTCAGGGGAAAAACAATCAGAGGTATCTTGCTGCATCTAGACATAATCAGCCCATGAGAACAGGGGAAGGGGTATTGAGGAAGAGAAGAGAGGATAGATTCCTGGGCAAAAGAGAGACCAGGAGCCAAGCCTCTCAAAATGAAACACAGTTATTAAAGTACTGGCCTCTAACAATCTGATCAAGGTGGCATTCCAGGGATACAACCAACCCTAAGAAGTTGAAGAGAGGACAAGCTAGACATCGGGAAAGACAGAACGAGCAAGAGAAGGAGATATAAGATTAGAACATAATGCCAGAGTTAGTATAAGGCCAAGCATAGAGATTCAGAAAAGGCAGAGAGGGAGAGAGAGAGAGAGAGAGAGAGAGAGAGAGAGAGAGAGAGAGAGAGAGAGAGAGAGAGAGAGAGAGAGAGAGAGAGAGAGAGA
>JADRCC010566675.1:0-11693 GCA_019843855.1 Hylomyscus alleni
GCATCTACTTCTTTAGTTTAGGAAAAATTTCATTAGTGATTTTACTGAGAATATTTTTTTAGTCCTTTGAGTTGATGTTTGTCTTCTATTCCTATCATTAGTAGTCTTTGTGTTTTCATGTTTCAGAGTTCCTGGTTGTGTAGTGCCAGGAAACTTTTAGAATCCACATTTTTTTCTCCTATGTATCCATTTTTTTCCTATTCATCTTTAATGACTGAAATTCTCTCTTCCTTTCCTGTGCTGTGTGTGAATCTTGCCCCTGTAGTTGTCAGTATATAAGACATTTCAATTGTCCACTCTTAGGGACTTAGCAACTGCATAAATCATCGCACGTCTCCATCACCTTCTCCTGTTGGAAGGTGTGCTTTATATACATATAAAGACCACCAGCTACAGCAGCTCTCTATTTTGTACTCTGTGTCTGTTCTTTGCACATGCTGCCTCTCTATTCTCTTTTTCTACCCTGATGGCTCTCTCTCTGCTCCCAGTCTATCTGCCAGTCTGTAGGTACTCTTGTGTAACTCTATCCTTTTTCCAGGTTCTTACTCCTTTTCCTTCCCCCAAACAACCTCTTTTGCACCATATCTGTTGCATGTTTTAATGTCTCAGGACCTGCTGTGATAGATAGCTTGGATTTCTTGGGGACCTATTTTCCTTCCTGTTATTCACTAAGATTCTCATGCTAGTGTGTAGTCACCTGGGTTTGAGGTGAATATTGCTCGAGTTAGTGGTTTCTGGGTTTGTCTTGTTTGGGTGAGAGAAAAAACTTCCTGGGTTACTGTTTGACTTCTGGATTTACAGAGAATATTGGCTGACTGTTGCCTCTTATACTGACCTGTTCGATGGATATGTTCAAGAGGGGATGCTTGGTAATATTAAAAGTTGGAAGAAGAAGCCTGCAGGAAGAGATGATCTTAGCAATCCACAAGAAGACATAGTCAAGAGAGATGTTAAGCTGCCTGTGATGTTTAGTACAGTGTTGGAGCAACTGTAAAAATTGAATCTTGGATAAGAAATCGTGAGGGTGGGCCAGGTGGTGGTGGCACCTACCTTTAATCCCAGCACTTAGTAGGCAGAGGCAGGCAGATTTCTGAGTTCAAGGCCAGCCTGGTCTACAGAGTAAGTTCCAGGACAGCCAAGGCAACACAGTGAAACCCTGTCTCAGAAATAAAAAAACAAACAAACAAACAAACAAACAAACAAAACCAACAACAACAAAAAGGAAATCATGAGGTTGATCTATGGAAAGGTTAGCTTGTGTCTTTTGAGGCATGGCATGTGGTTGAATGGGGACTTTGTTTCCAAGTTGGGGCTGAGACACAGGGATGAGGCAGGAACTGAAGGGCAGGTGGGGATTTTCTTTGGTATCTATCAGAGGCATGCACAGGGGGATAGGAAAATCCCACTGGAATTCTTTTCCAGTGGTAAGGGCAACTGATAGTAGGATCTGCAGTAACAGATAGTGAAATAGGTCTTTCCACAAAATATCTAGTATTATGACAGCCATGGCTTGTGGTTGAACAGAAGTTTCTGTTGATAATAAAGAGCACATATACAAAATTGGGTTTATATTCCCCAACCAATTTGATTTTTGAGAGTACACAAAATCCACCTGAGCAAAATCCTATGACAACCCCCCCCCCCATCAATAGCCAGTCAAGGTACAACAGCAGGGTCAAGTTACATATAGATAACTAAGATATATATATGAAACACAACAAAACAAAACAAAAAAAACCTCAACAGTTAGCTTATCCATCATGGTTGTCAGATTCTTTGTCCCCTTGCTTATTTCCTGCAGATTATGCCAGACATACAGCCTTTAAAATAACACAATGCTGACTTGTGTGGAAGTATCCCGATCTTGCTGTAAGTACAATAAATACTCAGCTCCCTAGATTGGTCTCAGTTTGTACTTCATGAGAGGTTGACTGATGAGAGTCTGTGATACTGAGCTCATAATAAAGACCTTTGTATGTTTGCATTGCAATAGGTTCCTTGTTGGTATTTGGGATTCCTGTGACTTGTGTATAACATCTTGGTGCATTGAATGGAACCCCAAGACCTTCAGGACTCTCAACTGAAGGGTTGAAAGGCCAGCTGTTAAGATGTTTTGTTCTGTGTATTAGTGGTTTATCTATCAGATTTGTATCTGTGTAACTTGTTTGTTTGTTTTTTTAATTTTTCTTGTGTCTTCGTGGAGTGATTTGATGAAAGCAAATGTGGAATCCTATAAAGTGGATACACTGGAGAGTTGTAGCCATGAAGGACTAGGAAGATTTTCCACACCCCGTATAGGGGTTGGTGTGCCCCTAGTCTTAAATTCTGGGAAAGTTAGAGCCAACTTGGAACCCTTGTACATTGCTCACCCTGTCTTCAATATATTCTTTTGTGCAAGTGGAGGAATAGGCTGGGTAGACTTTATAGACCCATTGTGGCTTTTTATTATGTATGTGACACTTTACTACTCTGTGACTGAGAAGAAATGAGACTGTTTCCATGCTAATCAATTTAATTACTCACACCTGACCTTAGTTTAAATATATCTTATCAAGAGGACCTAGATCCACTAAATTCCCCTTGACAGAAAGCTCTTTGAGAGAGCATCCAGGGCAAAAATCAGGCACTCCCTACCCTGTTTTACAGGGTGGAGATCACAAAGACATCACTTTTAACCCCCCTGATCAACCATGTTCCCAGGCCATATGTGACTCTGTACTTTTTAACTTGGAACTTTAATGAGATGAAAGTTTGATCTTCATGGATTGCAACAAAGTTACCACGTCTACCCTAGACCAGCAGTCTTATTTCAAGATCTGTGGGGCAATCTGTTTTTCTGTCAACCTTCCAGCTGTTTTATCACCTCTTTGTTGACACTGGCCTGGGAACCCAGGATTAAAGACACTTCACCCCAGGACAGCACAGTCTCTGAACTCTACATTCCAGTATATCCTTGCCTGCTCTGAGCCAGGTGCACTTCCCATATCGTCCTGGCTCAGCCACAACTACAACTCCTTCATTCTGTGGCAGGGGCTTCTGTAATTGATATGGTTAGCTCATCAGTTTGGGTTTTTACAACTTCCTCATTTATTCTTGTCACTGTGTCATAATTGTCTTCAGTTCTCAACATTTCAGAGCAACAGTCATTTGAAAGAGCCTTAATTGAGGATTTGCCCTCAACAGAATGTCTGCTTTCTAGGTCTGTGAGAGATTCTGTTTATGATAGATGTAGAAGGCTCTTCCACTGATGCTGGCAATATTCCTAAGCAAGTGGGCCTGGGCTAGAAGAGAGAGCTAGCTGTGCATGAGACAGTGATCAAGCAAGAGAAAAAAAACAAAAAAAAAAAAAACAGAACAGGAGACAATGTTTTCCACTGCTCTTGACTTCAGTTTGTAGCTTCAGTTTCTATGCTAAGCTCCCAACATCATGAACTGTGATCTCACGAAACCATGCACAACAATGATTTATTACCTGAGATGCTTTTGATGAGAGGATTCAATCACAGCAGCAGAGTAGTAATTGAGAACAACAACAAAATGGTAGCAAAAGATGATTTTTGGACAAAATGTATGTTGTTTGTTTGTTTTTTTTTTTTTTTGGAGGAATGTGGAAAACGTCAAAAATTGAGATAGCAAAAGTCAGAAAAAGCTGTATATGTAGCTCAATAGGTTATTTTCATAGGACATAGAAGATTGGAGTGTTGACAGTAATGCAGCCAGAGGAAGTTGAGGTCATATTATTTGAGTAGAAAATAGACTGTGAAAAACCTAGTAGACATCATTCATGTGATATTTTGACCAACACTCTTTTTAACTCTGCTTATGCGATGAGATATTAAGTAGGGCAAAATGTAAAAATAATGGACTGCATTCTCTATTTTATTCTATTTCTGTATATTTGCTCACTCTTTCCATTTATTTATTCAATTCACACTCCAATTACTACCCCTTTTCCATTATACCTTACACAGTCCCCCATCCCTGACTCTTTTATCTCCCCAGGGAGAGTTGGGACCATTTAAATGTCCTCCAACCATGGCATGTCAAGTCTCTGCAGGGTTAGACACATCCTCTCCTACTAAGATTAGACCAAGCAGCTAAGGTAGGAGAACAGTTTGGACAAACAACACCTTAAGGGACATCCCCGGCTCAGGTTTTTGAGGGATACATGGGAAAACTGAGTAGCACATGTACTTCATATGTGGTGGGGAACTCTGTCCTTCCTGTTTATGCTCTTTGGTTGGTGGCTCTGTCTCTGACAGACTCCTAGGTTCTAGGTTATTTGACTCTATTGGTCTTATGGACTTACTGATCCTTTGGGAGCCCTCAATCCCTTCTCCAACTCTTCCAAAAGACTCCCCAATCTAATGGTAGGATTTAGGTGATTGCATCTGTTCTAGTCAGGTGCTGGATCCAGAGGACAATGATGCTAATCTACTCCCTGCAAGTATAACAAAGTATCCTCAATAATGTCAAGCTTTAGTGCTTGCTCATGAAATGGAGCTCAAGTTGAGCAGGGTTTAGTTTGGCCATTCCCTCAGTTTCTTCTCCATCTTTGTTCCTACATTTTTTGTATACAGGACAAATTTTGGATAGAAATGTTTTTGGTTTGTTTGGTGTACTTAACTCTCCAATGGGGGATCTGCCTGACTGCAAGATATGTCCTCTTTATGATCCAGATGTCATTGCTATGCATCTCAGCTAAGATCTCCCCCATTGACTCCTTGGTGTCCTTCCATTCCTGGTCTCTGGCACATCCTAAAGATGCTCCACTTTTCCACCCCTGGTAGCTACAGATTTTGATTCATTTTCCTGGCCCCTGGGCCTCCCCTTTTCTCACCACACCTGTTCTTGATCCCCTCATTTCCTTTCTTATCCACTCTCTCATCCACTTCTCTCTTCCATCTGCCTCCTATTACTGTATATTCCCCCTTCTCTGTGAGATTCAACCGTGCTCATTTGATCCTTCTTTCTTTTTCAGTTTCTTTGAGTCTATGGAGTGTATTGTAGATATCCTGTACTTTATGGATATTATTCACTAGTAAGTGAGCACATGCATTAATATCTTTTGGTGGCTGAGTTCCCTCAACTCAGGATGATAGTTTCTAATTGCATCCATTTGCCTACAAAACTAATGATATCCTTGTTTTTAATGATCGAACAGTATTCCAATTTGTAAATGAACCACATTTTCTATATCCATATTTTGGTTGAGGAAAATCTGGGTTCTATCCAGTTTATACTGGTGATAAATAAAATGTCTATGAACTAAGTAGAGCACATTCCTATGCATAAAAGGTAGCAGAAATGTAACCCTTCCAATTGCTAAGACTTAAACTATTGGAAAGAGTAGGCACAGTGTTTCCTAATCAAAGGAAGAATTTTTAAATAAAAGCTGGTTCAACTATGGTCCAAGTGAGGCAGAGCCCATCAACTAAAAAGCCTAAATTGATGGGATCATCCATATTATACTACTTCTGGATGCAGAAAGTTGAAAATTTCAAGGTCATGGATTCTTCCTCTATGCTTTCAGTTTGGCACTATTCCAGCTATCTTTGGCAGAGTCAGAACCCGCAAGGAAGACTCTCTGAGAGTTAATTGCATTGAAGTGGTAAGGATGATGCTTAAGATGCATTTTGGGACTGCAAGATGTTGAGATGCCTAAGGCATTGATAAATCTGCCAAGGGAAAGATGCATATAAGGAAAGGAAATACACAAACATTGAGATGTATGAGAAATTACAGGAAGAGGGCAATCTAAGCCTTTAGAATGTGAAGTCGAATGTGCTTGAAACAAAGCTATAGGATGTAGTGTTTTCCTGCTGTTTCTGCCTTGTTCCAATCTTATTTCCTATGTGCTCATTCCTATCAATTGGAATGGGAAAGGGTGCCCTTACATGTTGGAAAGATATAACTTGCTTTCTCATTTTACAAGATGTGACTTTCAAAATATTGCCTTGAGTGTCTGAATAGACTTTAGACATTTGAACAGTATAGGACCTCCTACACAGTATTAGGATCACTATAGGCTGAATGCATTTTCATCAGAAGATGAACATGAGCCTATTGTGTTCAATCTCTGAATGCAGTTGATTGCAATAAAAAAAAAAACTTCTAGATAGGATGATGTCTTTGTAAACTTGTCTCTTCTGTCTGGCTTTCTTTGTGGAGCTTGTGGAAGCTATTCTATGAGGAGCTTTCCTAGATTCTCATTGGAGGAGATGATAGTGTGTATACAGTTGAAAAACTTCTTTCTTACTTTCTTGCTTTTTTTTGTTTCTCCAATAATTTATATATTCATGATTTCCCTGATCACTCTTTCCCACTCTTGATCTCTTGCCCTCCCAGATCCTGCTCCCAATCTCCTCTGTGTCTCCTTTGAGAGGGTGTGGGCCATATGGGTATCCTGACATCATGGTATATCAAGTCTCTGGTGGGTTAAGTGCATCCTCCCTCAGTGAGGCTAGACATGGTAACCCAGTAAGGGAACACTTTCAAAAGACAGACAGCAGGTTTAGGGACAGCCACTGTTGCAGTTGTTGGAGGATCCTCATGAACAATGAGCTGCACATCTGCTATTTATGTGCAAAGGCCCTTAGTAAAGCCTATGTATGCTATTTTGGCTTACACAGCCAAATAGCATACACAGGTTTTTGGCTTAGTCTCTGAATGTTCCAAAAGGTCCAGGTTAGTTGAGTTTCTTGGTCTTCTTGTGGTGTTCCTATCCTCTTCAGGGCCTTCAATCCTTCCCGCAACTGATTTATAGGAGTCCCAAAGTTCTATTCAGTGTTTGATTCTGGTTCTCTTCATCTGTTTCAGTCAGCTGCATGGTGGAGCCTCTCAAAAGCAATTATGCAAGGCTCCTGTGTGGGAACATAACAGAATATCCTTAATAATGTCATGGATAGGAGCTTGCCCATAAGGTTGGGCTCTATTTGGGAAAGTTTTCTTTGACTGTTATCTCAGTCTCTGCTCCAGCTTTACCCCTGGATTTCTTTTAGACAGGAAAAATTTTGTCCAGTGTGTCTACTGTGTTGTGAATGAATCTGATTCTTCAGCTTTCTTCTCATGCTCCCATACATTCACCATTTGAACTCTGTCCCTAAATATCATAAGGTACATTATATACATTTGCTATTCAATGCTAAACTATTTTGCAAGCCTGTTAGATTTATAGATTTAACTTTATTCTTTTTTTTTTTTATCCAGACACAATTTCTCTGTGATGCCCTTCCTGTCCTGATAGTAGGTATGGAAAGCACACAAACAGCTAACATGTTTTTGTACAATAATCATATGCTTTTGTGCAGTTGTTCATATACATCTTAACTTTTAAAGTTTCACCAAATATAGATTGAAATCTATTTTTCAGAATGACATATGCTAATGACATCAATATTATCTGAGCCTTCAGAATCAATGGATTCCTGGTGGTTGATGTTCTTCCTTGCTCTTGTGTTTGTTATGAAATTTTCAAATAAAGAAGAGTGTTCTGCCTGTGTGCAAGAATATGAATATCATGGGTGTGTCATCTTTTGTATTGTCACAAGATTGCCTCACATTTCTTGATCTTCATGTAATGGGTAGTTGTTGCTCCCCATGTAAAAGCTAGAAATTAGCTACCATTATGTGGAAGACCAGCAAGAGCTTCCCATGCTGAGCTATCTCTATCCAGTCCTATGTTGCAGATTTAGGATCAACATTTATATTAATAATATTTTTATCTATC
The DNA here is from genome assembly GCA_019843855.1 of Hylomyscus alleni. Lineage (NCBI taxonomy): Eukaryota > Metazoa > Chordata > Mammalia > Rodentia > Muridae > Hylomyscus > Hylomyscus alleni. The sequence continues at coordinate 7,730 of JADRCC010566675.1, forward strand.
CATTTACAACTGTTTAAACATGCATTTTTATTTATTAAAATTTTATTAATGTTGCAGCTTAAACGGGTGCAGTTCTGTTTCTGCAAGATGAATACAGAACTTCAGTGAATGTGTAATCATTTGTAGGAAATTCATAAAGAACTCTGAGTTCTCTCTGTTATTTTTGCTTCCTTGTTTGATATTTGCAGAGGAGTGAGGGTATTATTATGTAATTTTTGCTATCCTGGAATGCATTATATAGGTTACTGTAGCATCTAGCTCAAAGGCATACATCTATGTATGCCTCTGAGATTAAAGACATAAGCAAACACACCCTGCTTATTCATTATTTTTGTAGTTAGTAATTTTTCAGAAACTTTCTTGGATGTGTGCTATGTACTGTTGACCTGTTTCCTCCTGCATCTTACTCTCAATTGGCATTTCCCTTGCAACCCTATATCTTTTTTCAAAAGTTTCAGAAGCAATTGAACTTATAATTCAATGTCCTTCTAACATGGTATGAAGATTAGAAAATTTACTTCTGTGTCAGGAAATAAGTGACAAAAGCACCAGAATTATATGAATATGTTGTCAAGAAAGTATACATTTAATTTATTGTAATGTCAGTATCATGTGTTGAATTGTATACATGTATGTTATATTTTAGGATGCAGTGACTTTTGATGATGTGCATGTGAGCTTCACTGGGGAAGAATGGAATTTGCTTGATCCTTCCCAGAAAAGTCTCTACAAAGATGTGATGATGGAGACTTACTGGAACCTCACTATTATAAGTAAGACTGAATTTTCTTTTTTCTTTTCAAAATAAGACTTGGATGTTTCACTGTTATACGTAAGACTGAATTTTCTTTTTTCTTTTCAAAATAAGACTTGGATGTTTCTTTGGTATGGATGATCTTCTGTTATTTCAGTTGAGAACAAGGAAGATTGAGTTAAATAAATCCAGTTCAGTGCTGTGAAAATTCACAATAATTTGAATTTTCCCTAATTTCTAATACAATATCATTCATTTTCTGGTACTATGTTTTAGGATACAATCGGGAAGACCATCATATTGAAGAACAAGGTCAAAGTTCTAGAAGTCATGAAAGGTAATTTTCTTTTTTTTCTTTTTTCTTTTGGTTTTTTGAGACAGGGTTCCTCTGTATATCCCTGGCTGTCCTGGAACTCAACTTTGTACACCAGGCTGGCCTCAAAGTCAGAAATCTGCCTGTCTCTCCCAAGTTCTGGGATTAAAGTTTTGCACCACCACCACCAAGCATGAAAGGTAATTTTCATGTGCAAGCTTACACAAATATGTCTCAGAGAAAATTTTAATATGTTCTGGAAGCTCTAAATAAAAGCAAGAATATAAAACATCACTTGTTTAAATGTAGCTATAATTATAATATGCTCACTAAACCATGTATCTCAATGTCAGGTATCTGATTTACGTTTTCAAGGTTTTCCTCTTATAGAGGAAACAAGGAAATGATGCATTATGAGATATCTTTATTTGATTTGTAGCTCCATTAGAGTTAAGCTGTAGTACTACCAATCCCTATATTCTCATAATATTTACATATTGCACATTTAATAGTGATAAATATATATCCAAAACCTTCTAATAATTAAAAGGTCCATGATAAAGCTGCTGATACTCATATTCTTGTAGTGACATTGCTAAGTTTACTGACAAATCAGTTTATGAGTTAAGAATGTTGTCATGGAGAAACCTTAATCCATATACCACAAGGCTACAAGGAACAAAAAGTGAAATGGTACAAATACAAATGTCATAATAGATAAAACCTTGTGTACATAGGGATTTTGAAAGGAGCAACATACTTTAATATTCCTGAACAATGCAAAAAAAATGTAGTATTCTTCCTTTGGTATACATTTTGAAGTTTGAATTAACTGGATTTCTTACTTTACTGGGAATAACCCCAAACTCACACTGCAGAAAATCAATAAGTATACTAGTAATTTGGAAATTCCCCTTTTATCCTGGTTCACAGTGATAATGTGGTGTAAGTCACACTACTGGAAAAATTATGAATGCATTGATTGTTTTAAAGTTCTTTGTTGTTCCAATTTTATTCAGATAAGTGAAATACATCAAATAGAAATCTCATATAGAAAAAGAGTACCCATGGCTACAGCTGCATAGATAGCAGAGGATTGCCTTGTTGGACATCAATGGGAGAGGAGGACATTGGTCATGATAAGACTTAATGCCCCAGTGTAAGGGAATGCCAGGATAGGGAAGCAAGAGTGTGTGGGTTGATGAGCAGATGGAGGGGTGAAGGGATAGGGGGTTTTCAGAAGCAAACTGGAAAAGGGGACAAGAACTGAAATATAAATAAAGAAAATATCTAATAAAAAAGGAAAGAATGTTATAAATGTGAGCCATGTGATAAAAGCTCTTATCATCTCAGGTATTTTCAAAGAGATAAAACAACCTATAGTAAGGGAGAACATATGAAATGATAAAACTTTAAGATCTAGCTGGGTGTTGGTGGTGCTCACCTTTAATCCCAGCACTTGGGAGACAGAGGCAAGTGGATTTCTGAGTTAGAGGCCAGTCTGGTCTCAGAGTGAGTTCCAGGACAGCTGGAGCTACAGAGAAACCCTGTCTCGAAAAACCAAAAAAAAAAAAAAGTTTAAGATGTAATTTTTCTCTTTTATTAGACCAAAGTGTAAATTAATTTATATTGATAAAATGATTGATCAGAGTAATGAATGTCATAAATCTTTAACATGTGTCAATAAATGTTGCAGGCATGTAAGAAGTCATAGTGGAGAGAAGCCATATGAAAATAAGCAATGTGGTAAAGCCTTTGCAATAGCCAGTTGTCTCCAAGGATGTAAAAGCAAACATATTGGAGAGAAGTCTTATGTATGTAATCAATGTGGTAAAGCCTGTTCACAGCAGAGTAGTCTCCAATATCATAAAACAATACATACTAGACAGAAGCCTTATGAATGTAATCAGTGTGATAAAGTCTTTGCAAGTTGCAATGATCTCCAAAGGCATAAAAGAACACATACTGGAAAGAAAACTTATGAATGTAATAAATGTGGTAAAGCCTTTTCACAGCAGAGTAATCTCCAATATCATAAAAGAATACATACTAGAGAAAAGCCTTATGAATGTAATCAATGTGGTAAAGCCTTTTCATGTCAGAGTAGTTTCCAATATCATAAAAGAAGACATACTGGAGAGAAGCCTTATGAATGTAATTAGTGTGGTAAAGCCTTTTCATGTCAGAGTAGTCTCCAATATCATAAAAGAACACATATTGGAAAGAAGCCTTATGAATGTAATCAGTGTGGTAAAGCCTTCTCAAAATTGAGTAATCTAAAATATCATAAAAGAAGACATACTGGAGAGAAGCCTTATGAATATAATCAATGTGGTAAAGTCTGTGCAGGTCACAGTCATCTTCAAAGACATAAAAGAGATCATACTAGAGAAAAACCTTAAGAATGTAGTCAATGTGGTAAAGTCTATTCACGAGGGAGATGTCTCCAAAAACATAAAAGTGCACACATACTTGAAAGAAACCTTATGAATGTAATCAAGGATGAAAAAGTCTTTTCACAAACTTTTTGTCTCCAAAAACATAAAGGCAAGCATATTAGAGAGAAACTATGAATGTAGTCAAGGTGCTAACTCCTTTGCCTGTCCTACTAGTTAGTCTCCATAACATAAAAGATCCCATACTAGAAAGAAACTTCATGAATGTAAACAATGTGCTAAAGCCTTTGCATGCCCTAATCATATTTAAATGCTTGAAAGAAGTCATTGTAAAAATAAACTGGTGACTTGCATGTGCTTGGCCCTAAGAAATGGGACTATTAGGGGGTGTGCTTTGTGGAGTGGATGTTACAGTTTTGAAGGAAGTGAATTACTATGGTGGTGGTCTTTGGAGTTCTGGTCCCTACAAAACAGCCCACCTACTATTTGACTGGAAGACTG
>JADRCC010566678.1:0-14582 GCA_019843855.1 Hylomyscus alleni
AAAAAAAAAACAAGGATAGCCAAAACTCTTCTCCACAATAAAGGAACCTCTGTTGGAATCACCATCCCAGACCTTAAGCTGTACTACAGAGGAATTGTGATAAAAACTGCATAGTATTAGTACAGTGACAGACAGGTATATCAATGGAATAGAATTGAAGACCTAGAAATGAACCCACAAACCTATAGCCACTTGATCTTTGACAAAGGTGTTAAAAACATGCCGTGGAAAAAAGACAGCATTTTCAACAAATGGTGCTGGCTCAACTGGCAGTTAGCACGTAGAAGAAGGCAAATTGATCCATTCCTATCTCCTTGTACAAATCTCAAGTCCAAGTGGATCAAGGACCACCACATAAAACCAGATACATTGAAACTAATAGAAAAGAAAGTGGGGAAGGTCCTCAAGCACATGGGAACAGGGGAAAATTTCCTGAATAGGACACCAATAGCTTATGCTCTAAGATCAAGAATAGACAAATGGGACCTCATAAAGTTGCAAAGCTTCTGTAAGACGAAAGACACTGTCAATAGGACAAAACAGCAACCAACAAATTGGGAAAAGGTCTTTGCCAATCCTATATCTGATAGAGGGCTAATATCCAATGTATACAAAGAACTCAAGAAGTTAGACTCCAGAGAACCAAATAACCTTATTAAAACATGAGGTACAGAGCTAAACAAAGAATTCTTAACTGAGAAATATCTAATGGCTGAGAAGCACTTAAAAAAATATTCAACATCCTTAGTCATCAGGGAAATGTAAATCAAAACAATCCTGAGATTCCACCTCATATCAGTCAGAATGACTAGGATAAAAAATTCAGGTGACAGCAAATCCTGGAGAGGTTGTGGAGAAAGAGGAACATTCTTTCATTGCTGGTGGGATTGCAAGCTGATACAACCACTCTGGAAATCAGTTTGGTGGTTCCTCCGGAAACTGGACATAGTACTACCAGAGGACTCAGCTATACCACTCCTGGGCACATACCCAGAAGATGCTCCAACATGTAATAAGAACACATGCTCCACCATGTTCATAGCAGCCTTATTTATAATAGCCAGAAACTGGAAACAACCCAGATGTCCCTCAACAGAGGAATGGATACAGAAATTGTGGTACATCTACACAATGGAGTACTACTCAGCTATTAAAAACAATGAATTTATGAAATTCTAGGGAAAATGGATGGACCTGGAGAATATCATCCTGAGTAAGGTAACCCAATCACAAAAGAACACATATGGTATGCACTCTCTAATAAGTGGATATTAGCCCAGAAATTCAGAATACACAAAGTACAATCCACAAACTACAAGAATCTCAAAAGAAGGAAGATCAAAGTGTGGGTGCTTCATTCCTTCTTAAAAGGGGGAACAAAATAACCCTGGAAGGAGTTTCAGAGACAAACTATGGAGAAGAGACTGAAGGAAGGACAATCCAGAGACTACTCCACCTGGGAATCCTTCCCATATTCAGTCATCAAATCCAGAGACTATTGTGGATGCCAGCAAGTGCTGGCTGACAGGAGCCTGATATAGCTGTCTCTTTAGAGGCTCTGATAGTGCCTGACTAATACAGAAGTAGAAGCTCACAGTCATCCATTGGACTGTGTACAGGGACCCCAATGAAGGAGGTAGAGAAAGGACCCAAGGAGCTGAAGGATTTGCAGCCCCTTAGGACGAACAACAATATGAACTATTACCCTCAGAGCTCCCAGGGACCAAACCACCAACCGAAGAGTAGAACTAATGGTTCCAGCAGCATATGTATAGCAGAGGATGGCCAAGTCAGTCTATCAATGGGAGGAGAGGTCCTTGGCCCTGTGAAGTTTCTATGCCCCACTGTAGGGGAATGCCAGGGCCAGGAAGTAGGAGAGAGTGGGTTGTCGAGCCGGTAGATGGGGGAGAGAACAGGGTTTGTTTTTATTTTTTGTTCTTTTGGTTTTTCTTTTCTTTTCTTTTTGGAGGGGAAATGGGGAAAGGAGATATCGTATGACATGTAAATAAAGAAAATATCTAATAAAAAAAGAAAGGTCTTAATTATTGAGTGATTATATATTATATGTGTGGAACATTTTTGTAGAATAAGATTCTGTTTCCATTACTCTGTTTTTCCTCATGCACCTTTCATACATTTTATATTAAAACATCTTCTAATTTCTAAGTTTATATATTGCTGCTATTCAAATTAATTATTTCTATCTCATCAAGTGTTTGGCTTGTTCACATTTTCTATTTGGTATTATTATTATTATTATTATTATTATTATCATGATTATCATTGTTATTGCACTCTATATTCTTTACTTCTTTAACATCACTGATTACTTTTATATTCCTCTTTTTGTTGTTTGTTTTTGTTTCTGTGGAAGTGGTCTGCCTGCTTTAATATGGTATTTATTCACATTTAAATCTATGTTCTTCCTTCCACTCTCCCTGTACCTTACATGTTCAGATAGAGAGAAAAAAGTATACCCTGACTTGGCTGTAACTGGTAAGCATAAGTCTCAAATAAAGCAATCAACTTTCTCTTAGTATCTAGGACTTCTAGTGAACTGGCAAGCTGAATTTTCAGCTTTATACATGCTCAGTTTCTAGATAATAATGCTGATATAGATGGCCATTTTCTATCCAATCTCAGATTCTACTCTATATTCTAGAATCTCCTCATAGTTAACTTCGGCTCTGCAGAGATGACATTTATTTCTTAAAAACTTACAGAAACACATTGAAATTAAACTGTTTTTGTCAAGAGCCTAAAAATATTATTCCATAATTCCCAGAGAAAATCTTTCTTTAAAAATAAATTACACACACATACATATATAATACATCTATACACATGCACATGCGTGTACGAGCACAGACAGTCACACACACACACACACACACACACACACACACACACAAACACACACACACAAATACCAAGAAATAAAGCTAAATAAAACTTCAACATAAGGCAAATGCTGGAAGAAAATAGAATAAGAAAACAAATAGAGCAGAAAGAAAATATTTATAAAGATGACATGTTTACTATATTCATGTCATATTTACATACACTGGAAATTGCTACGATATGAATGATGGTTCATACTGTAATTGCATGTCACCAGCTAGATATTACTTTCACAGCTAAAATCATTTTAGTTAACTATAAATTAAATTGTATTCCTACAAAAATGACTTTAAAATGTAATTTTAACTCTGAAAATCCTTTCGTTATTACTCTGACAACTCCACTCTTCTGACCATTTCATGAAAAGTTTAATGTTGCTGTATAAACTCAAAGCTGCTTTTAAGGTACACTCATTTATACCTGACCCAAAACCATAAAAATAAATATTACACACATGTACAAAGAACATAAATATTCTTTTAAATTTTTATATTGCTAGTCCCTCTTATTGTACGGTGCATGTGTGGTAAGTATGGTGTGTGTGTGTTTGTGTGTGTGTGTGTGCATGTGTGTGTGTATGCCTGGCATGGTTGTGTAGGTCAGAGCACAAGTTTTAAGAATCAGTTCTCTCCTTCTATCATGTGGGTCCTGTGGCATGAACTCTGGCCATTGAGACAGGTGGCAAGCACACTTACTTCTGAGCCATCCGAATGGACTATGGATGCTTCAAGTGTATAGCTTTTTATTGCACAATAACTGAATTGTTGATGAACATAACATATATTTTACTGAAGATTATGTGTCTGAGTATTACATCTTTGAATACAAAGTTTAGAATATTAGTTACTGAATGAAGAAACAGATTTCATGGTAGACTACTGTGTAAATTCAACAAAATAAAATTTTCATAACTCTTAATGTTCTTAAAGTAGTTGAAGATGCTGACATAATTGCATAAAATCCCAGAATATCTCCATATATTATAAAAAAGTAATATGCAAGTTATTTAGACTAAAACGTCTCTAATTGTGTGATGAACATATATCATTTGGCTTAAGATTCAAGGCATTCCATGTCAAATATCAGACAAATTTTATTAAAAATGAAAGATAATATTATGTTTAATATATTGTTAGTCATTTAATGGACTGTTAGAGTATATATTAAAAAACTTAAATAAGAAATGAGCATTCGTTAGTTTTAATTTGCATTTGATGTGCTACCAAACTATCCTAGACATAAAAATGAGAAAAAAATCAATAAGACTATTTTTCTCAGTCAAATATTTACTGTAGGATTTATGTTCAAAAGAATATATTAAGTTACCTGTTTGGAATAGTTTCAAAACCTTGTTTGCATTAAATTAAAATGTAATTGAAATTTATTTGAGCTATTTGCATTGAGTTTAAATATTTTAGTTCTCAATTAAGCTTGGAACCTGAAAAATCAAATTCAGGAACATGATTCACAGAGAAAAGAAGTAAAAGAAATATCATTTTATCCTAAGTTGATTCCAACTTTAAGATTATGCTTCATTTTAAAGTAAAAGCCTAAATGACAGGTAATGGCAAATGACCACAGAGAAATAATTCTTCTGAAGTTGGGCAGTTATCTAATTGTAATTTGGGAAAACATTTATATGAAGGATGCTTTACAGTACTAAGCAGTTTCTACTCAATGCTTTTAATAATACTTATCCTAGTACAAAATTCTTAGCAGCTTTGTGAAGTGTTATGTCTAGATTCTATCTATTATTCTCTACTGGTCTCTGTGTTTTCCTCCTTTCTAGTATCAAGCAAACTGAATATGGTAATTTTATATGTTTTGAAGTCAAGCATAGTAATACTTACTAATATTTTCCTCAACTAATTTAAATGGATGGTAGATTTTTCAGTGGATGGAATTCATTCTTGGCTATTATTTTATAGGAGAAATTTAATTATTGACTAATTGCTGTTAGTGGTGTGTTTTCTTTTCTTAATTTGTTCCCATATCATTATTCCTAATAATCTATGGTAATTTCTTTTGATTTTCTGCATTGTGCTAAGTGAGATCAACCAGGTTCAGAAAGTGAAGTAGCATATGATCTCTCTCTTTTATATGGATTCTCAGAAGTATACTTCATGTGAGTGGAGAGAGTAAGATGGTTGTTACAGTTGCTGTCTCCAAGGAAGAAGAAAAATATGGGGAAAATTTGATCTATGGGTACTAGGCTCCATTTAGATAAAAAAGAAAAATTCTAAAGTGCCATTTCATACTAGGATATATATGCTAAGATGTATAGTTTGTTTTAAACTTGGAAAACAGATACTAGTTGGATTAATGGAAGTAGATTGACTTGTTTAATAATATACATGAATTAAAGTATCAATAGAATAGAAGGTGATAGCATTTAAGATACAAATATATTTTACCCAAATGAAACATTACACAGTATATGTGTGTTAACTACATTTGTGTGTGTGTGTGTGTGTATGTGTGTGTGCATATTACACTGAGCTGAAACAGTATGATCTCTTTTCTTTTTTCCCCTTCTATCCTTCCATCTTCCATCAGTCATTTTTGTTCCCTAGACAGTTTTGCTTCTGCTTTTAGATAATATATACAGACATACTGTACATATCTATAAAATAGAGAAACCACCAAGGAGCTAAAACCTACAGTGATTGTCTTTCTGAGAATAAGTTAATTTCCTTCATGTAATAACCTCCAATTTCATTTTCTTAGTAAAGGAGGCATCTCAATAAAATTAATTCAGTTTGATGTGATTAGGTAGACTTTAACAACCTGTGATTTCACAACTCATCATGAGACTGAAATAACCATGGCCTATGCTCTCTGGACTCATTGGGTTAGTCTGAGATGTCCACTACCTCATTACTGCTTTATTCCTTGGAGCATATTCCTAGATAAATATTCTCTTCAGGAGAATGGAAAGAATTCAGAACACAATTGAATTTACATTTAATCATCTTTCTTCTAATCATGTCATAGAATTATGCAGTGAATGAATATTACTATTGGACATGTTATTTGGACCCACAGCAGTTAAATCTCTGCTTACAGTGAGCTGAAAGAGATATGTGAATGAAGTTCTCCTGGTACTGTGTACACACTGTTTGTCTTTAGTGAATCCTTGGATACATGCATTTTACATCCTTTTGTTTCTGTGATTTTATTCACACAAACCTCTTATCTTTGCTCACTCATCTCTACCATAATTGCTTTATTAGTGTGGCTATGCCATCGGGAAGACCATGTTCCACTGTGGTTGTACAAATTTCTTTACAAGATGGTGTAACAGAAATAGGGATGTTGCTGCTTTGTTAAAAATAGCAATAAGTAGCTTTTTAGGAAATCTCTTGGGATTGGCTTAACTGATGAGTCAGCATACCAAGGGCATGAAAAAGAAGATTTGTCTCTCTGTGTTATATGTGAATGTTAAAAAGCTTCATGCATATAAAGATTAAGGACAGACAAACAAGAATAAAATCAACACAGGAACATTATTTATGAGTATTGTTGATACAACCATCATGTACAGGGTCTGCTGCCCTGTAAATAACAGAAATGGGTATCACCATCTTTAACTTAGAAATAGCAAAAGTATACAAAATTTTGAACATCAAAACTAAGATGTGATAAAATTCATAGGACTTGTAACAGACTTGTAAGATAATGTTCAACCACATAAAGACAATATATAAACAGAAATTAGTAGAAAATTGAACCTTCCCAACTCATTTCTTCTTTGTCAGATTTTTTTTATTATAGTTTAACCTACTTAAAGGATGAAAGGAATGTGAAATAAATTAGCTAGGTACACCTTCTAAAATCCTGGAGGTAGGATGGGGATAGGATGGAGGGTTGGCTGTGGTATCAATGAGGATAGGGAAATGATCCACTGACCAGTGAAGAAGATCCATTCCCAGAAGAAATCACCCATGTGCATAAACCTGTCATGGGTATAGCCTCTCATGGCAGCAAGGAAATTTTAAATCACATCTAAAAACTGTGTATTCATGGTTCAAAGGGAGACAGTGAAAAGGGGAAGAAGAAGTAAATAGGAAATGTGACCCAAAGGTAGATTATGAACTTCAGAGAGATGAAGTCACATGCATAGACTCTGCAGACTGTGCCATGTAACTATAAAGGGCCCTGATATGGTTAAGTGATGCAAACTAAATAAGAGAGAATGGGAATGAAACAACTATGGAATTATTTTTGTCCTGCTGAACAATAAGATTTTTGATATACCCAGGCTCAAAAGTATGTAGTATAGAACAAATAAGTCACAATCGAGATTTCCAGGGACAAGTTTACTGGCATACATACAATTACTCAAGTGCCATCGTAGTAGTACAAAGGGACAAAGGAGATATAGAGCCCTTCTATCAAGACATTAGTTCCATCCCCTCGATGATGAGATTGTTGTGACAATGGACTTCCCCAAATTTAAATTTCCCAGGAATCCAGTTCCCAAAGGAAAAAAAAATATGTTGGGAGCCTGTTGCTAACCACAGAATCACATCCCCTGGAAAGATAGTTCACACAGTTCTGATAGCTTGACAGACCACCTTGGAAGAGAGTCTGGGCACAGAGAAGGACCACACCTTGATCAGAACTGTATAGTTATCCATATCTCAGGTCCTTTACTTAAGTTGAATCCTCCTTTTTGAACACAGAATGTGCTGGTTGGTTATCAACTTGATGCAAACCTAGGCATATCTGAGATAATGGAACCATGATTGAGAAAGTGACCCCATATTACTGGCCTTTAGGTAAGACTCTGAGGCATTTTGTCCATTACTGATTGAAGTAGGAGGGCACAGCCTATGGTGGGTGGTGCCACATCTTGTCAAATGGTCTTTGGGGATATAGAACTCTTTAGTGCTTTTACAGAGAGCCCAAGTTTTGTTCCCAGCACCTACATCAGTTAGTTAATATTTGTAATTCCAGCTTCATTGGATATACTGTTCTCTTGTAGCCACCATGGGCATTTGTGTGCATGTGTCCACATACAGATACAGACACAGAATTTTAAAATGATAAAAATAAATCTTTAGAAAATGGACATAAATGACAGATCAAGGAGGGAATGCATACTGTAAATGTTATATTGTTTCAGAAACAAGGAAAATATAATAAAAAGTTCAGATTTAGAATTTGGGGCCCTTTTCTTCTTAAAAACACAGAATATGAAAAAGACTCTGCAGCTTAATATTTAAAGCCTCAATTTCTAGTTTCAGAGTGGAAAATTCTGATGACAAAATCCTGGATTTAGAATATCATCAGTCAACACCAATGAATAGTAAAATAGAAGTTTAGCTTTGAGAGCCAATGAAACTTAAGAATGAAGCACAAATACCACCATTGCTGGTGACTGATGACAAAGTCAAGTAAGGGGAGAAAGGCCATTATACTCTGCCAACAACACAAAGACTCAATAAAAAAGAGAGTAGTTTTTATCTATTTTTTCACATCTCATACGTGTATCTTCATCATATTCAGTCTCAACAATCTCCATGCCCTGTCTCTGCATCTTCTGCAATACCTCCCACTTAATCTACTCTTTTGATAGCTCATCAAGTCTTATAAACTGCTTACATGCACCAGTATTTTGGACATCTACCAGGTCATGATCAGCCTAAGGCAACCACATCTCCCCACAAAAAAAAATGACTCCCCTAACTCAGCAAATAGCAGTTGATAGTAACGCCTCAGCTACAAGTGGAGCCTTATGAGTTTCTCCTACATCCAGGCTCAGATATTAGCTGACCTGATTCTGTGCAGGTAAAGCCAAATGCTAATGACCTGAAGTCCTGATGATCACGATGATCAACCATCTCATGTCCAGAAGAAAACTATTCACAGAATTACTTCCTGCCCTCTAGTTCTTATATTTATACTTCTTATTCCAGCATGTTCTCTGCACTGGAGATATAGAGTGTCATTAGTGGTCCTATGTGTGGGTGGTGTTCGGAAGGCTGGTATCTTTTAGGTGTGTCATCTAACTAGTAGAAATGGGTTACTGGATGCATGTTAAGAAGATGGCTGCCATTCTTAGAATCGGGTTTCTTTTCTTTTCTGCTAATTGATCAAATGTTAGAAGCTACAGATATAAGATCCACAATGATGCATGAAGTTCCTCCACCATTACTTCTCTACCACCATGGGCCACGATCACTGAAATCACAAATGAAAATCAAAGTTGAATATGGTGGGTATTCTGTCAGAGTGATATGATAAATGACCAATACATGAAAGAAAGAACTGAAGTCTTTTAAATTGTATGTTTATTTCTTAGAAGAAATGTTTCAGGGGAAGAGATAAGTTTGGAGTCTGGTTTTCAGAACACAAGTAATATGCCAGATGCAAAACAATAGAGTTAAAATTCTGTGTGCTGAAAATAACAATGTACTCTCCTTGCTTCCTCTGTATAGACATCTGTGCACTTTCTTGCAGGTGCAGAGAAACTAAACTGGGAAAGATGTAGCTTCTGAAACACATAACTTCCAATAAACATTGTAATTTATTATTGTAAATTAACATATAACCAAGATTAATCTCAAACACAAATGGTAGGCTATAAAGAAAATTATACAAATAAATCTGTTTTGTGCAGCATGAAAACCATAAAGAAATTTTAAGAAATAAGTTTCAGAAACAAAAAAATCTGTACCTTCCACCGAGTTCAAAGTAAAGGAAGATAGACAGGAAAAAAGAAATAGTGATTCAGGTTAAAAGATCCACTCATCTGGATAAGTAAAATATTAAGTATTTAGGATAAAGTTAGGGATTATACTGGTTTAAAAAGTAGATGTATGAGGTTCTCCTCTAGGGTCCATGACCTCACACGTTTCAGGCAATTGGTTACATTTACAATGCCAGGCATTAATTTCCTCTTCTTAAATGGACCTTAAGTAAAATTAGAAGCCTGTTGGTTACCACCAATTAGTGCTACTATTACACCTATAGGTTTATCTTGCTATCTGGATCATTTTGTGGTTGGTAAGCTTACAGCTCAGTAGGATAATTGATCACATTTCTCCCTTCATGGCTTATATAGCATCTTTAGATACTATGCATGCTAGTTCTCAGGAAGGAGGCTTCCAGGTCAGTTCCACCTCCATTTCTTCAGCTCCTATATCTGAAGCATGTGGTGTCTTCTGAAAGGTCTTCTCTTCATGATCTGGAGGTAACTAAGGACAAACTATATTGTTTTGGAAGTCTCTTGGAATACCCTGGCCAACAACTCAAAAGGGATATCTCCCATATATGTTACTGGGAATTTTTGTTAAGTAGTTTTTACTTGTAGGGGAACATTTCATTTTAAGTAGGGTATTCATTTAAAATTATATATATATATTATATTATAGATATTATATATATTAACATATCTATAACACAACTTGTACATACAAGGGCCATGGAATATTGCAGAACACTGAGCAAAAATATTGTAAAAGTTTCAGGTTGCATATTACAAGATTCTGCCTTCTGTATTTGACAAGGTACAACAGCCATGAAACTTTAACTACATGGTCACCTAAATAAGACCTGTACAATGACAACACTGGCTGATATATCAACTAGGCCAGAGGAAATCTTACACAGCCTTATTCCTAGATGAAGTGCTATAGCAATTAATGAATGCTAAGACAGGGAGATTCAACCTTTTCCAGGGATGACCTTGGTATTCCATCCAATCCCAAGCAATCATCTATAGACAAATATACATAGTAGCAATGCTAATGGACTCAGCAGGTTGTGTTTCTATATACATATGTGTATATGTATTTAAGGAAAATATCATGAGATTAAGAAAAAGTTGGACAGCAGAGAGGTAGAGGTGGAAATTATATAAATATAATAATCACATATTAGATTCTCAAACAGCATTTTAATTGAAAAGGGAAACAGTAAAGGTAAAAGTGTTTAAGAGCTTTTGACAGTTGAGAAGTGCCCTGCCTAGAGTAATACATTCAGAAGCAAGAGTTGGAGGTCTAGTCCATCCTGGGAAGCAACAGCGCTAAAACTGATAAGTATGGATGGCTCTGGAGTAGAGGAGCTACCACAGCAGTGCTCACTGCCAGGAGGCAATGAGGCAGTGAGAACAAGTATGACAGAAGGAAACAGACCCTGGCTTCCACATACCAGCCACACATCCTACAATTGTAACAAGAAAGGAAGGCCTGAAAGTTTTCCTTATAGTTCTGAGGGTTAAAAAAAAAAAAAAACATCAACAGCATCAGTCAAATAAGAATAATAAAAAGACCCAAGAATATGAGAATTTAGAAAAAAAATGAACGATAGAAGATTAGCTCAGTTTAAATGAAGAAATAGACTTAAGATGGACTAAAGACCAGTGTGACTCACACTTAAAGTAAAAAGGGGCTTTTTGATCAATATGCAATGTAAGTTTTCAATCTCATATAAAACATATCAACTAGACAAGGCAGTCCTCTGCTACGTATGTGTCAGGGTCCCCAGACCAGCTTGTGGATGCTTGTGGTTGGTGGCTTAGTCTCTGGAAACTCCCAGGGGTCTAGGTTTATTGACACTATTGGTCTTCCTGTGAGGTTGCTGTCTCCTTCACTTCCTTTAATTCTTCCCCTAACTCTTTCGTAGGAGTCCCCGACCTCAGTGTAATGATTGACTGTGAGTATAGACATCTCTCTCAGTCAGTGGCTGATAGAGCCTCTCAGAGGACCGCCATGCCAGGCTCCTGCCTGCAAGTACAACATAGCATCAGTAATAGTGTCAGGATTTGGTGCTCACCCATGGGATAGAACTCAAGTTGGGCTGATCTGGCTTCAGTGGGAGAGGATGTACCTAATCCTGTAGACACTTGATATCCCAGGGAAGGGGGATTTCTGGGTGTGGGGTACCCTCCCAGTGGCAAGGGGGAGAGAGGATGGGGGAAGAACTCTGCTACTGGAAGTGAGCAACATTTGGGATATAAATAAATAAAATAATTAATAATAAAAATAGTAACAAATAAATATATCAATCAAAAAGTCTAAATGGTATATAAAGAAAAATCTGACCCATGCTCTTAGAGAGGATTCTCCCAGAATCTTGTCTTGTTTTGTGTTAATGTTTTAAATTTAGAAATCTATTTTAGAACTAAAGTCCCTGGGATGGGAAAGGAATGGTTAGGGAAAGTGGATCCATTCTATAATTACCCATTTCATTTTAGCATTTCAATTTAATACACTAAAACTAAAAATAGTACAGTATTGTCAAAATCTCCCATTTGTGTGAACTTTTTTCATTGTTCTGTCATTACAGCTTATTACCCATCTGGCCATTGCTTATTTTCTCAATTGTGTCACATTTAAATTTTTTGTTTAGATTGCTATGCAGATGAAGGCTACGCTTTAAAACAGAGTGGTATGAACCCTGACAGGTCTTTATACATTTATTTCAAACTTTCATATGCAGGATCAGATGAAGACATATTTTGCTTTTGCATTACCTCTCCCTTCTCTGTCTCTCTCTTTTTTTTGGCCACATTTAATATATGACCCTACACATAGCTAGTTTGTTGTGAAAACTCCTTTATATTCTTAGCCTATTTTAAATCCAACATAGTTACACTGAAAGGCTATTTGAAAATGGAGGAAACTTAGTCTCAAGTTACTCATGTTTGAATTTCCTGGTTCATATCTACTTCCTTTATTATTAGCTTATATATAGTACCATGCCATCTTTGTCATAATTTCGATACCTATGATATCACAGGACCTATTCACTGTGTGTTACAGGTATCATATAATGACATCATCTATCTTTTCTTATCCATTTACACTCCCTCTGATACTAAGCAACTCTTCCATCTCTTTGAATTTGTCTTTGATGAGACTTGTCAACTTGTCCAATTTTCAGAGAACCATTGTTAACTATTCTGATTTTCTCAGTGACACTTCAGTATTCACACATTTTAGTCCTCAACTTCTGAGTCTTTACTGAGCTTATGGTTTATTTTAGGAATACAATTTAGCTAAAATATTGTGTTGCCAACACCAACATTTTCTCTTAGAGAATATGAAAATTCCATTTTTAACATAGAGGAATCCTGTGCTTCCTTATTATAATTTGTGCTAAAACTCCGAGGAAAACACCCACAGGACCCAACCAAATTGGGCTCCACTCTAGGTATCTAAACCATCTGTCAGTCATCAAAGTCTCCACTGTGGAGATGCTAGGGAGAATATTAAACATGTTGTTACTACATCCCTGCCTTAAGAGGAACCTAACAAACACACATGAGCCCCTACTCAATGTGATATTGGGATCTTTGATTCATGGCAGAAATTTCTGGAAGACAGACTGATACTTAGGTAATGTAGTAACTACAAAATATTTAAACCATGCAGCATGGGACTTGAGACTAGGCTCTGAGAGGTATAGGCCTTGAAGAAGACTGGGATCACAGGAACTAGAGAAAACGTCCTAATGATACATGTGAAGAAAGAGAAGGGTTTCACCTTCAGCTAAGTGGAAGATAAAAATCTAAACAAACCGAAAGCATATGGATCTGGGTAAGAAAATGTCCTAATGCAGGTATGAAAGGGGTTCTCGAACTTGATAAGAGACATAGCCTGAATAAGACATCGTTGAGCGTGGTTTTTTTTTGCATTACCTAAACTTACTCTAACATTCGAACATTAATTGAGTTGTTTTATTTTCTGAAGGAAGTTGAAGTGAGAAATGAAAAAGATTAATCAAACCTGTCCACAAAAAGACAGAAGTGCAGGAGCTAGCCATGAGCTAGCATCATTTCTTACTAACAGTGCACTGAGTTGAGGAGGCTCAGGATTTTGAAATAAGTCTATTTACATATAGTTGACACATTAGAAGCTGGTCCAGACCAGAGGAATTGATTGTCTACTATCCCACAAACTGTTGAGTGATAGAGCTGAAAATAAAAGCTAGTTCTGCTGACAGTCTCTCTGCTGCATGCTATAAGGTGTTGTCCCTTTGCAAAATGACATAGGATAGATGTAAATGTCCAACTGTCAGCCTAAGTAGAGACTGCTCAGCAGTGTCCCTGGGAGAAATATTCTAATAGACTGAAATGCAGAGGGGGAAAAAGACACCCTCGGGAAGCACTGACTGCTCTGGTATCTCTTTTCCTTTACTGTGACAAACACATTAATGACAAATCTGAGTGTGTGTGTGTGTGTGTGTGTGTGTGTGTGTGTGCATGCGTGCATGCACACACACACACATGTGTGATGGTAGAGCAATGATTGTTCAAAAAGCTCATTAGCCATTTATGAAGAGCAGTAAAACTCATTTTCCCTTAATATGAAATCACTTCAACTTGTCAAGAGAGGAAGAATTGTTGAGAAGTAGATTGACCACACACTGATTCATTCTTTCTTTTTAAAAGGAGAAAAGAAATAAATCATCAACAGGAAACAATACCTTTCAATAATAAGGTATGAATTACACTCAGTCAGCAATAAGCCCTGGGTAATGTGATTCTCTAAATTGGGCTTTTTTTTTTCCATTTGCCTACTTGGGTGCCACTCAGGTGGAATTCTTATTGTTCCCATGAATGAGCAGTTAGAAGTGTTTAGCTCTCTCTCTCTCTCTCTCTCTCTCTCTCTCTCTATATATATATATATATATATATATATATGTATAAAACAGTAAAAATTACTGACAGA
>JADRCC010566680.1:0-13736 GCA_019843855.1 Hylomyscus alleni
CTGCCTTTATCATCCACACAAAGGCAAAGCTCTCCAGAATTTAAAAGATGGCATGAAGAAAGCCAAATAGCACCAGTGTTAGTTATGTTCAGTTCTAGACATACACATTGTTGCTCGAGAGCAGAAAGTATTTTCTTATATGTAACTAATAAATATCTTGGTGAAACAAAGTGAATACCATTTGACACTCCTTGATTTTTCAGAAACACTCTATGTCAGTGAATATCCCCGAGACTCTAAAATATGAAATGCACAAGTCGTCAGTTTCAGTAACAAAAATGTAATAATTTATAGAAGTATTGAAAACTGAAGGGGCACATACAGTGGACAGTATCATTGCTCTAATTTTTTTCAGAGTAGAAAATAGTGTTCTTTAATCTTACTCTGTCTCAAGTACCATTCATGGAGTGGCAGAGAGGACACACTGTTTATCCCCTCTGCTCCATACCCCCTTCTTCACCCCCTCTCTCACCCCTACCCCAACACCCAAAGCCCTACCCCCTTCGTCCCTACACTCGTCACCTCTGCCCCCATCTCACCAGCAGATAAGAAAATGAGCATTTAGATTACATCCTGAGGTGCAGCTAGTGGCCTCTTCAGTAGAATGGAGCTTTTTCTTTTTTTTTTTTTTAGATATTTTCTTTATTTACATTTCAAATGTTATCTACTCTCCTGGTTACCCCTCAGAAAAATATCAAGAACCAAACCAAAACCAAACCCTGTTTCCTCCTCCCTCCCCCTGCTCACCAACCCACCCTCTCTCACTTCCTGGTCCTGGCATTTCTCTACACCAGAGCATAGAACCTTCACAGGATCAAGGGCCTCTCCTCCCATAGATGACTGACTAGGCCATCCTCTGCTACATATGCAGCTGGAGCCATGAGTCCCACCATGTGTACTCTTTGGTTGATGGTTTAGTCCCTGGGAGCTCTGAGGGTACTAGTTAGTTTATATTGTTGTTTATCCTAAGGGGCTGCAAACCCTTCAGCTCCTTGGGTCCTTTCTCTAGCTCCTTCATTAGGGACCCTATGCACAGTCCAATGGATGATTGTGAGTCTCTCCTTCTGTATTAGTTGGGTACTGTCAGAGCCACTCAGGAGACAGCTCTATCAGGCTCCTGTCATCCAGCACTTGCCAGCATCCACAATAGTGTCTGGGTTTGTTGATTGAATATGGAAAGGATTCCCAAGTCTCTGGATTGTTCTTCCTTCAGTCTCTGCTCCATAGTTTGTCTCTGCTACTCCTTCCATGGGTATTTTGTTCCCCCTTCTAAGAAGGAACGAAGCATCCACACTTTGGACTTCCTTCCTCTTGAGTTTCTTGTAGTTTTTGGATTGTATCTTGGGTATTCCGAGCTTCTGGGCTAATAATCACTTATCAGAGAGTGCATACCATGTGTGTTCTTTTGTGATTGGGTTACCTCACTCAGGATGATATTCTCCCGATCCATCCATTTCCCTAAGAATTTCATATTCATTGTTTTTAATAGCTGAGTAGTACTCCATTGTGTAGATGTACCACAGTTTCTGTATCCATTCCTCTGTTGAGGGACATCTGGGTTGTTTCCAGTGTCTGGCTATTATAAATAAGGCTGCTATGAACATAGTGGAGCATGTGTCCTTATTACATGTTGGAGTGTCTTCCGGGTATATGCCCAGGAGTGGTTTAGCTGGGTTGTCTAGTAGTACTATGTCCAGTTTCCTGAGGAACTGCCAAACTTATTTTCAGAGTGGTTGTACCAGCTTGTAATCCCATCAGCAATAATGGAGCTTTAAAGCTGACAAATTCCCTGCTGTGGGAAGATGATAGAACAGTAAGAAAGAAAACAAGATACAAATATCATCCATGTTGTGTTTGACAGGGCATGAGACAACTCCATTTACTACATTAGTTAACAAGGGAAAGAAAGGCATGGTTGGAGTGTATCAGGAAAGGAACAAGCTATAAAACAAGAGCATACATCTGAAGACATTTG
The DNA here is from genome assembly GCA_019843855.1 of Hylomyscus alleni. NCBI lineage: Eukaryota > Metazoa > Chordata > Mammalia > Rodentia > Muridae > Hylomyscus > Hylomyscus alleni. The sequence goes on from JADRCC010566680.1 coordinate 1,976, forward strand.
TAGGATCTCCCAATACTTAGGTAAACATGACTTGAGACAACCATTAGTGCTGGCTTTGGTTAGAGAAGAGGCAGTTTGACAGACTCAGGCAGTGATGGTAATGGGGAAAGACTGGTCCTGTAATAGAGCGTAGATGTGAAGCTGTGCACAGCACCGATTTGTGTTGGTGATGTTCAGTATGACTTAATGGTGCATCAGTAGTTAAAAGCAAAAGAGAATAAACACTAGTCTGTACACTTCAGGAAGAAGTAGAACCTGAGCTAGCACATGGAGATCTTCAAGAGAACAAGAAAGCCAGCACTGAAACTAAATATTTTGAAGGCTAGTGAATAAATGTTTCATAGATGCAAGATTGTTTTTCTGAGAACTCTTAATGAGACAAGATGCAATATATAATTCTCCTATGTCATGATACAGGAATTCCAAACATGGCTAAAAATAGTTACTGTCAAGTATTAAGAGCAGCATTGTGAGGGTTTGAGGAGAGACATGTGGAACAGCGTGTCTGACAGGGCGTTGCACTCTTGAGACTGGTTCCTGCTGAATCCTGAGGGGGCATCTTAACAAGTTTCACAAGTCCAATGCAGGGTCCTCAGGGTGACTGCATAGGTCTCCCTTTGGAGGTCGAAGACAGTGCCTGTCCACTGAAGGCTACAAGTATCACCTCTTTCATGTCTTATTTTCTTGGCTGTTTAGTTTGTAAGACGGAACAGTAACCATTCTTGTGGTGGCTTTGTCTCTGAAGAGTGTCTGCATCTTAGCTCGGTGTCAGTCTGCACAGCCAGTGAAGGTGTCCACGGAACTACATCAGGGTAGATGTAGTCCTTCAGCGTTGTGGGAGGATCCCAGTATCACTTGGGCAGTTTTTGAGTACATTTGGGAGCTGCGTTGCTCACCTCAGGCTCTGAAGAGAAACTTAATTTTCTAAATTGGCATGTAGAAGTATTTGGTCATTATCATATTGAAAGACCATTTGGGGTGGGGGGGTGTGAGTAAATGTTGAAACTTCTGTTTCCCGAAGTTTTAATATAAAAAATTTCAGTCTATAAAATTTAAAGTTATTTTATTGCATCCTCACCACCGATAGTTACACTTGCTTTGTCACATGCCCGTCCGTATGTCCATCCATCCAGATTATTTTTTTGATGGATCTGAAACTGCAGATGCCTACGTGCTTCCATCTAAATACTTCAGTGTGTTCTCACCAGCAAGGGCTCCAGACTTGCTTTCTCTCGGCATGAGATTCCATTCGTGAAATGGAGGTGCACAGAACCTTCCCATGCTCTTGTTTCACAATAACATGGCGTGCTATAGAAAGGGACATCTGGCACTCTAGAAAGTTCTCCCTTCTCATCCCTCGCTGTCCCCAAATGACGAGCACTGTTCTTCCTTTCTACTGTAAGTTAGGTTGTTCTATTTTAGAACTTATTTTAATTAACATCACACATCAAAGCTTCTTTACTACCGTAATATTTGGGAGGTTTATTCGTAGACTTGGTGTATTATTAATTCGGGAGGTTCATTGTAGACTTGGTGTATTATTAATTCATCCCTATTTTATTGCTAAGTTGTGTCCCCATGATTGTTTATTGCCACTCGTTTTCCCAGTTTCCTATTGGCTAACTGGGCTGTTTCCAGGACTTCCAATTATGAACAAAGCTGCAGTGATCATTAAGAACATCTGTATGAATATAGTCAGTCATTTGCTCATGAGTAAATACTTAGAATTGCTGGCTTGCAGGGTGGTTTTTAAAAAGGAACTATCATTCTTTTTCCCAATGTGATTGTTCTGTGCCCTGATTTTTATATTTTGAGTATGTAAAAAGTTGTAAACAATTTTTCTGATCCCCATGTTGAAATAGTAAAAGAAGTTGGGGGTAGAAATGATATTACTCGTATTTGAATGTGGTAGTTGGTATTTGAGGGTAGGGATGCTGTCTGTCACAAAACAGCTCCCCAAAGTGGTTCCTCGGACATGAAATTTTAGAATTAGCTCCACTCTGTGAGAGGTTAGGCTCTAAGGATGCTAATTTATTAGCTAGAAGAAACAGCACTAGCTCGATTATGTTACATTTACCACCCACTTTCAGTAAGTAAAGACACATCACTGAGTAGTACAGAACACTTTATGATGGAAGTGGAGGGGGCAGAAAAAAAAAACATAGATAGGAGACAGTTCCTGGTACCACAGTGTGAGAAAGACACTGGTGCAGGGAAGTGCCCAGTGTGGTCAGGAAAGCAGACGCTAGGATGGGAAGAACTCTACCTCACAATTTACATAGAAGATAGATATGTTTTGTAGACATTTTAGCCTTTAAATGCCACAGTCTTCATCTTTTCAGCCCAACTTTGTTAGTTTCCTACTTGGGTGACTTTTTTCTACTGTGTGTTATTCTCATCTTCTATTCTGTTAAACAATATTTACCTGTGCAGTTATGATCATATATGTGTCCAGTGCCCATGTTCAGATACCTGTGTGTGATTTATCTAACCTTTCCTATGGGATTTTTAAGGGCTGGGAAATTTGGCTTCTACTGTATATCCTTATAATGTGCCCACATTGTAAATATGCAATAAAACCTTAAAAATACAAGGGCAGCAGATTTTCATATGTATTTCTTTGCCATGTTGTTATTTGACAAGTTTGATTTCTGTAAATAAAGATTGTTCATAAAATCTAGGGAGAATTTATTCATTACTGGTCTCTACAATATAATCTGATGAGTTTTACATCTTTAACCATATTTTAATTATTTTTTAAAGTCAGTTTTTGACCAGTATTTTCTAAAAAATCTTTTATTAAGACAACAGAAAATGTGGCTTCATTAGGAGATGGAGGTTTCTCTTTCAACTCTAACACTCCAGCCATCTTTGCTGAGTGGCACAGAGATTCAACGCTCTAGATATCCTAGTAAAAGACTTGGTGATGTGTCCATAAAGTTGTTTCAAATCCCTGACAGTAAAGAGCTCTTGCCTGTGGTCTATGTTCACAATAAAGAGAGAGAGTGTAGCTTAGTATCAACTTCTTATATTTCTGTCTGCCTTATTTTTTGAGTATTTTGAGACATACCCACCCTACAGTTATCTACACACACACAAACTGTACCATCTGTGAATATACTAGTTAATCTTTTATTGCTGAGGTAAGACACCATAACCAAGTCAACTTATGAAAATAAGACTTTATTTGGGGCTTACAGTTTCAGGAGGTTAGGGTCCATTATGGCAGGTGACCAAGCATCAGCTCAAAGCTCACATCTTTGAGGAGAGACAGAACATTCTGGGAACAGCACTAGCTTTTGGTTTTGGTTTTGGTTTTGGCTTTGGTTTGTTGTTTGTTTTTTCCTTAAAAAGCCAACCCCTAGTGTCCTCCAAGGCCACAACCTCCTGTCCCTTCTCAAACAGTTTCACCAACTGGGGTCTAAGGAATTCAAACATGTGAGCCTATAGGCTGTTACTCAAACTACTATAATGGGAAGTCCTATATTGATGACAGAACCAGGCTTGGTTAGACTCTTCTGTTAGAATGGGGAGCATCAAAAACACTCACTAAAACAAATGCTAAGATATGATTGCTTTCCTTCTACCTTGTGGGTTATGCATGCTTTTATAGGATGGCCTAAACATCTCATTATAATTAATAATGCTAAGTTCTGAATGGTGGGTCTGGCTTTAGATTTTAGATCATACACCATTCATTGCTGCTGTGTTCTTTTAAAAAAAGTTTATAAGCTCATAACCATAGAGATCCCTCTGGGATGGCTAAGATAGTAGGGTATAAAAATGGGTTCAGGTTCAGAGTCACAACATAGACATAGTTAGAAGCAGAACCAGAGTCCAAGTCAGTGACAAGCCTCAGTGTTCCCCAGATCAACTCGAGAGCTTATGAAAATGCAGGTTCAGATTCAGTGAGTCTGGAATAAGATCTGGGGTTCTGTATTTTTTACTTTTATGAATACTTAAATATGTTGATTTTCATACCATCCTTTCCATTGTTACTAATAGCCAAACCCAGAGATTCCTATGTAAGAGACAAGTATTTAATCACAGAATATCCAACAACTGAATCATCTTATCATCTGTTTTTTTAATAAGAAAATACAGAGATTGCCCAGCATGGTGGCACATACATTTAATCCTAGCACCCAGGAGACAGAGGCAGGCATATCTCTTGAGTTTGAATCCTGCCTACTCTACACAGCAAACTCCAGGCCAGTTAGTGCTTATAGGTGGCAGTCTTCAGAAAGCCTGTTACATATTTCTAGGGATTTCAAATACCGTGTATATTTACTAAATAACCAGTATCTGGAAGATAATGCATTTTTTTTTACTATCTTGAATCAGTGATGATTGTATGCAACCAGAGAAAGTTAATTCCTTTATAGTTTATCCTTTTAAAATCCTGTTTAGAAAGCAAACATTTAATTACTATTTCTAAAAGTACCATAGAAACTGAGAAATGTAAAGAAAATAAAAACTTCCAGCAGCCCATTAATGCAAGAATCATGCAGCTAACATTTTGTGCATTTCCATTGTATTTTGCATAGTGATTATATACCCATTTTAAACCCTATCATTGTCCTTACACTTCACACTTCCCTTGATGAACATTTGTTTCCTGTACAAGCTGATGCTAACACTTGATGATACACAGAAACCACTATTTAGGAAACTTGGTAGTTTTACTCCTGTTCCTTCTCAGTGTTCTGAGCTATGCTGTAGTGAACAATGGCCATTATTTACCATTTTTATGGCATTTAATCTTGAGGGTGCTGAAGGTAGAATCATTGATATGGAGTTATCTATATTCTTTAGCATGTGGCATGCTGGATTATTCTCTAGCAGGATGGGCAAGTTCATGCTCCCTTCAACAGCTCCAGCACCCAACGTGAATTTTCGTTTCAGCACAGAGGATTTTAATTTTTCAAATCTTCAACAAGAACAGTTATATCCACATGATTAACTGAAAATAGGATACTGATTAGCAGCATCCACTGTGCCTCCCCATGGCTGACTTAACTATTTTTTTCTCTACTTCTCCTTTAGAGCCCTAGCATTTTTCTTATTTGATTGAAGAAACTTTTCATAAACGTATTAATTCATCATATTGATAGCATGCATTCCCCCCAGTTTGTTGTTTAGTCTGTCTTTGTGAATGAAGTTTAGTTACTTTAGCAGTCACATGTCTATGGGACCTCTGTTAACTCCCTTTGATTTTTTGCATGGCTTTGATAATCAGAAAATCCTTTAGCCTGAGTTTTGTCCCTCTTGTACAGCTTCCACCTTTGCATCTCTTACAGCTACAAGTGGCTGTGGTGTATTGTACAGGTAGAGATAGATGGTAGGTTTGTTTTTTTTTTTTTCACTAATATCAAATGTTCTGAACATCACATATTGAATAATTTATCCCTCCCATTAAGTGCTGGAAGTCCTTGAAATTATGTTGCATTTGTAAATCCCTGGTCCACAGCTACACAGGCTGTTCTTATTTTGGTTGGGTAAACGAAGCAAATGCTCCAAAGGTGAATACAGATGCTAGCAGATCGGTGGAGATGGGGAATTATATGATTAGTTAACGCTGAGGTAAAGGAGGGGGAGGGAAATGCAGCATTTCTTGAGTGGATTACCTGCACAGTTCACAGCTCACACAGAGATCTGGAGAAGGCTACAGAAGGCAGAGGAAAAAGAACCAGCTACAACTGATAGAGAAGAAAATGGAGAGACAGTGGGATCGTTCTGAGAAGGTGATATGACAGCTAATCCTATAGTATGTTTTCAAGAACTTTTGCTTGTAAAAAGCAAAACACACTGGAGTCAAATCCCATGGAATCAACAAAGCACACCAGGAAAATGGAATACTTCCATTCCTGACAGAAGAAATAGACAAGAGACCCAGGTCCTGGACCAGAACACAGCCACTTTCTGGTGCTATTTTTTTTTTTTTTTGAACTTATTTCATTGGATTCGTATACCTGTAATTTCCTTCCAACCACACAAGACTAGGTAGGAGGGAAAGAAAGTTAGAGGGAAATGGAAGCAAAGACCTCCATAGACTACTTTCCACTAGTTAGGGACTTCTAGTTCCCTCAGGAAATTCAGTCATCATTGCCAGGCTATCTCCAACTTCTTCTTCTAGTCAAACTGCAAGAACAGCAATCAGGAATGGCAGAGGGAGGAGCACCCTTCTCAGAGTGCCCTCATTCCTCTCAGGGTTCCGACATTTATCCCCTGTCCACAGTCCCCAGAATTAAACTACCTAAGTTGAGTAATAATCACAGCCCTGCTGGTCTGTGAAGCAAATTGAGATCACCTGCTGTGAAGCAGCCTCTTAACCCACACATGGGATGAAAACAACATATTCAGAGAGCATGACTGTTTTTTTAGAGAGCCACAATTCTCATAACAACTTGTCAGTCACAGCTGGACCAAAAGAATTGACAAGGTTGCCTAGAAGCTTCTGGAATTGACAATATTTTTTTTTAATTAATTTGATAAATTTCAATTTCTTATATAGTTTTACTTATTCAAAATAGGTTGTTTCAGACAATAAGACACAAGTGAAACAAATTGAGTTCCCATGGTTGAGAGCCTTTGGGTAAGACTCCTGCTTTGGGCATCAAGCTGACCTGTGTGAAACCTTAGGCACCTTGCTTGTACTTGGAGACGAGTTATTTCATGTATCTGGGTCAGTGTCCTCAACCAATGGAGAGCCGTAACAGAAGTGCTTTCCTGGTGATTAAAGAACAGAGCTGTGAGTTGTTTAGTGAGTAGCCGGTTCATAGTGCCCTACATTAAAATTTCCTTGTAAATTTCTGCACCCAAATTCTCTGAGGGCAGAGACCTGCCATCTTCCTCCTCAAGGTTTGCTGGCACGAAAGTCAGTGATACCCATCACCAGTTCTCGGGAACCATGTGGTGGCTTGCTGGTTTTTAAGGAAAATGGGTATTTGAATCGACTTTAAAATGCCATTAAGCTTTTGTTACCGTTTGACCCTGATTAGGAGACTTTTTCCTTAAGGAATAACAAGCATGATGTTGGGATGGTGAGAACAGAGAAGACTGGCAGATTGCTAGAGAGTCCGTTCTCCAGATGGAGAGCCGGGCCTCGGTCCAGGATCTGCGGTGTAGCTTCACCTAGGACAGGCCTCAGGCTGCCAGCATGAGCCAATGCCCTAGGCTGTAAGACAGCTCTTTTGTGATGCCAGGTTTTTAGACAGTGAGGGACAGGGGGCTGAGGGCAGGAGTCCAAGGTAGGTGTGGTGTGTCCTGCTGCTTGAGACCAAGAATTCGACCACGCGATTTGCCGTGAAGTGGTTCTATCGTAGTCTACAAACTTGAAAATCTAAATCTAGTTATGAGATGGAATTCTAAATAAAATATATAACTGTCATTACCTCTGGAATATACCTTTTCAATCAAGAGTGAACTTTTTGATTCTTTGATTTAAAAGCTTTGCTTCCAAACCAAAAAAAAAAAAAAAAAAGCAAACAAACAGAAAAGGTTTGAATTCATACTTGGATTTGGCTGTCATGGACCACTGCCTGAACCATGATACTCCCTGCCTTCCTAAACATCAGAAGGAAAATCGTTAAAAAAAACCATCCAAACTGTCATTTTTTTGCCAGCCTGTCTACAGATGGCAATGGGGAGAGATTTTACTTCATGATTTACTCTGCTTCATTCCCGGGTTTCACCTGCCCCATTTGATCTGCCTTGCACATCCATCTGGGTCTGGGAGTGACTAAGGACAGCAGCCAAGTCACCCTCACAGACTGGACATGCAACTGTCCGTCTGCCCCAGAGTGGTTTCAAGATAACAGGACAACTGTGGCACGTGCTCAGAGCAGGTCATTGTCAGGAGTGTGCTCTGTGCCCTCATCTGATGAGACCACTGAGGACAGAGGTCAGGTCCTGGGTGGCTTTTGAGTTTTATAATTTTTTTCCATTTTAATCCTTTTCTTTTCTTTTTTTTTTTTTAATTGTTTTGGTTTAGATAGGATGCTACTTTGTAACCCAGTCTGGCTTGGCACTGACTATTGTAAGCAGTTAGTAGGGAATAGTCAGCCAGGGAAGAGGTGGACTGGAAAGAGATAGCATTCCTCCAGTGCAGCTGGACTATAAAGAGACCACACCCTACCTTGCAGCTGGGGTGTCACTTCACTGCCTTTATTATCGCCCTGGGCTAAGGACCATCTGGGCTGAGGGGGATGAGGTAATGGGAGGGGGAAAGAGGGACCTGAGGAAGGAAAAGGGGAGATTAAAAGAGCAGAGAATTCGGGATCACGTGAGAGACCAGCGCAGAGTCCACCAGCCAGTCTACGACTCTGGGCACTTCACCCCTCCCTATAGGGTGTTTGTTTTCTGCTCCAATAAATTCTTGTTTTCACCTTTTCTGAGTCTTTAATTTGTATCCCTAGGTGTTTAACTCTTATTTAGCCTCTGTGAAGAATGTGGACACCTGGGTGGTCAGCTGACTCCTACTGCTCCTATTGTAGCACAGGATGGCTTTGAACTAGAAGCCATCCTCAGTGCTGAGTTACGCCTGCGTCCTTTCATCTCCTTATAAGGTTTCTTACTGCGCTCCGACACAGAAGGCCCCACCACAGACTGCTCTGCCACTGAGAATGATCCAGCCATGGACACTAGAGAATTTTATCTAACACTTAGGAGATGATTTACTCTCCCTGAGACTGCAGCAAGAAATTCCAAGGGAAGCAGCTGGGTTCCTGGCTCCTTTACTTCGTGAACCTGGATGGGCCCCCTAATTTTTTTTGCTTCAGCTTTCTAACTCATGAGTTCAAGCCTAGGGTTCAGGTTGTTGAGAGACCCTGCTTCATCACAACTGTGTGCTGTACAAATCTATAAGGGCTGTGGCAACCAGATTGCTTACAAAGGGGAGGAAGGCCTTTACACACAGTGGGTGAGGCTCTCTGCTCTCCCCGCTATCTGCTCTCCCTGGGAGCTCAAACACAGCTAAGGCCAGAAGCCAAATCTAAACTCTACCTAACAGACTGAGTTAGTGTTTGAAGTCTTTTCCTTTCAATAGGGTGGAGTTTGCTGATAGGAAGCCCTTTGCTCTGGGTGGCGTGACTCAGGTGGGGTGGGGTGCAGATGACCTGCTACTTTTGTTTCCAGTTTGGATTTCCAGCTTTCTGTGGGGTTCTCTCATCTCGCTTCCTGTTTTTCTCAAAAGCTTGTGCATATAAATATCTTCTTCCCTGCAGGTGTCAGTAACTTCTTTATTCTTCTCGGTAGTCTCTGCCTTTCATGTGGGTCCGGGGACACCCACCCTTCTCCAGGGATGTAGTAACAAAAGATTCCCATAGCTGGGACTTATGTGTGCAATGGAGCCAGACGTATTTACTTAGAACAAGGACATGGGTCTTTAAAAACAAGTTTGTTTTAAAAACTAGCTACAGTGTTTTGTTTTGAAATCTTCAGTTGTTGGGGCTGTATAGATGGTTCAGAGGTTAAAAGCCCGACTTCCAGAGGATCCCAGTTCAGTTCCCAGCACTCATGTTAGATCACAACTATCTGTAACCCCAGCTCCTGGGACTCGGACCTCCTCTTCTGAGCTCTGTAACTAAATACACCCCTTCATCCCCACCCACACACACATACTCATGCACGCACAGACACACACACACACTCACCCTGCACACCCCCACCCACACATATACACACACATCCATAGACACACACACCTCTTCACCCCACACACACATATATACACACACCTTCCCCACCCCTCAAATGTACACACACATGTAAATATACCTCCCCTCCACCTTCCCCACTTCCCCATACACACATACCACACACCCATAGACACACACACACACCTCCCTGCCCACCACATACATGCACAGACCCCCATACACACTCACATACCATACACCCATAGAGATACACTTCAATTTTTAGATGAATCTAAAAGATATCTATGGTGGAACTTACTAAATTATTTTTGTCATTAAACTTATGCCTGTAAACTGTCAGTCAGTCACGAAGCTACCACGTATAACTAAGAAAACCCAGAATAATGTTTCTGAAACCGCTTACCATGTTTAATCGTCTATAGATACATCAGTCTCCTTAATTGTGTCTTAATGTTTCTTAATAAAACCCATATTTTAAAACTCTTTCCTTTTAACTTATGTCCTGCTTGGACTCCACGGGTAATAGCCGCACCATTTAGGGCATCCGAGTTTTATACCATTGGGTTTTGTGTTAGGTCATTAGTCTTTCCAGTAAAAGGCACAGTGTCCCTCTAGCTTCCCCAGAATGACTGCGGCTCCTGGGATCTCCCTGGGGATTACTTTGAGATGGAAAGTCTCAGTCTCAACTGGAGTTTAGCAACAGTAAAGAAAAACAAAATGCAGTTTTCCAAAATCAAGCTCACCCAATCTCATGTCTGTCTGTCTGTCCATCTGTCTGTCTGTATGTATTTAATTGCTGTGTTCTGGAGGCGGATTCACCACACATTTTCTCATAGGAAGAGGAATAAGAGGGACTTCAGCTATGCTGGATGCTGAGTATATAGATCAGGACAGGTAGAAAGTGATGTGACTTAAGATTTAAAATGAAAGTTTATGCAGGAAAAGCTTTGTGATGATTTTAAATACTTTTCACACCTGGCTTGAAATACTGTAAATGATATTCTCACCCAGAAAGGAATTTGCCCAAATCACCAAGATTCCTTTGTCTTTTATTCATTTTAACTTTGCTAATGTTTGAACTCTTTCTACATTATGTTAATGCCTTGGAGACTTTGCAAGAAGAGCTGTGCATGTATGTGTGTGTGTGTGTGTGTGTGTGTGTGTGTGTGTGTGAGTGAGTGAGAGAGAGAGAGAGAGAGAGAGAGAGAGAGAGAGAGAAAGACAATGGAGAAATGTCGGCTGCACTTCACACACGGATTAGGGGGAATCCCCTTCCACCCAGATCTCCCGGCCAACTTATGTATTCATTTAACTTGCCAAGTTCTCTTTTGCTTTTTCTTATCAGTTATAGATGGGAAAGGCATTGGATATAAAAGTTGCTTGCCTGTAACCATTCTCCCAGATCTCATGGGGAAACTAAGGACTAAAATATGTCATTCAACGATTTAGTTGTAAGGAAATCTATGAGTTCAATTCATAGAGAAAATACTGCAGGTAGGAGCCTTCATATTCAAACATATCATTCTTCTTCAGCATGGCTTAGGTGTTCAAAAAGAAGCATCCCAGCATGGCCCTGTGTGGCCCTGTGTGGCCCTGTGTGGCCCTGTGTGGCCCTGTGTGGCCCTTACGTGTACAAGGTGCTGTGGTGGTCATCCCAGCATGGCCCTGTGTGGCCTACATGTACCAGGTGCTGTGGTGGTCATCCCAGCATGGCCCTGTGTGGCCTACGTGTACCAGGTGCTGTGGTGGTCATCCCAGCATGGCCCTGTGTGGCCCTGTGTGGCCTACATGTACCAGGTGCTGTGGTGGTCATCCGACTTCTGTCTTTTGTGCCTAACTTTGACAGTCTCTTTCCCACAAAGAGTTTCTACAGCAACATTAAGCGCAAATGATGCTATTCTTTGGAAGGGAGTCCCACAGTTTTCCATCTCAGAATAAATCTGAAAGCATCGCTATTGCCTTACCAGTAGGGTTAGCACATAATTTATCATCCAAATGGAGTCTTTTGATCATGGCAGGGACCTTAAGAATAATTATGGCAGAACAGGTGTAAACCAGGGTCATCTGAGCAAACCAGGGCCCAGTGGCACTTACTCAGGAGG
>JADRCC010566683.1:0-11262 GCA_019843855.1 Hylomyscus alleni
TGTGTGTGTGTGTGTGATGAGTAATTATACTGTGCTATGGTGTTCAAGGTGGCTCTGGAGTCTTAATCATTAGCATATTCTTTGCTTTAGGAATTTGGGAGGGTCCCTGGGAATATGATCCCCAGAGACAGTTGAAGCTTGTTGTTGTGGCCAGGATGGGTCATTACTGATAAAGGGTAGTCAGTAGCAAGACCCAGATCCTACTGTAATCTAGCCTGTGTGGTACCCAGTGTCACAAAGGCCAGTCTTTCTCTCAGAGGACATCTGTGTGACCTCACTTCTGCCCCTCCCCTCCCCAGATGAAATCCCTGACGTGTATATCGTGGAACGCCTCTTCTCCAGCAGCCTCGTTGTGGTGGTCAGTCACACAAAACCCCGTCAGATGAACGTGTACCACTTCAAGAAAGGCACTGAGATCTGTAATTACAGCTACTCCAGCAACATTTTGTCTATTCGGCTGAACCGACAGGTGAGGAGATGGGACATCCTCCCCCCCCCCAGGCATCCAGCCTTCTGCTGATTGGAGCAGAAGAAAACCATCTCTAAAGATGAATGTCTCTGGGTTGGCTAAATGGCTCACCAGGCCTGGTCAGCTGAGTTCAATCCCCACTACTCACAAGGTGGAAGGTGAGACCTGACCCCTCAAGTTGTCCTCTGACCAATGCATACATGCCAGACGTGCGGGCACACACGACAGAAGTAAATAAGTATAATCAAAACTTTTAAGATGGACATCCTTGAGGTATAGCTCAGTTGGTGGAATGCTTATCTGGCACATATGCCAATCCCTAAGTTTGATCCCCAGCACCCACAGACAGAACAGCATGGTGGTGTGAGCCTGTGATACCAGGATAAACTCAGGAGGGAGCCAGTGGTGCCCACACTCAGGAGGTAGAGGCAGGAGAATCAGAAGGCAGCCATCTTTCTTGGCAAGTTTGAGCCTGGCCTGAACTACATAAGACCCTGTCTTTAAAAAACAAAAAAACCCAAGTCTCTAAAGCAAGAATCAAATGCTGAAGGTAATGTAGCAGAACCTTTAACAGCAGGCTTGGGATCATGGATGAAGAGTATCTCCTCTGTGCATCTTCCGTAGTCATACTGGCTCATGTTCTCTCTCCAGCGTGGCCATTGCCTGGCCAAGCTCACCACCTCCTCTTGGGACAGGCTGGCACCTGTACGGATAGGTTGAGTCCGTCCGTCCTACGAACTGCCTCCAGAGATCCTAAAAATGAGGAAGAGCTCTTCTGGTCTTGGCCCTAGGCAGTAAGGTTTGTTGTGCCCTGTGTGGCCTGGCCTCTAAGAATGGCGTACCTGAGACTAGGGTGTGATCCCCCTGGGTTAGCTCTTAACTCAGTAGATGAGTTAAGAGCTAACCCTCTCCTCTCAATGTGGGCCCTCCTGGTCGGCCAGCTACTCAGCCTCACGTTTCTGCTTTTGTAGCTAACACTCGCCCTTTCCTTGCCACACAGGGGAACCTAGGACATCGTGCATGTTAAATGAGAGCCTCCCACTGAGCTAGATCAATTTCTCCAGCTAGCCCAGAGTTTTCATTGCTGAAAGGAACTACTCTTGTCTCGAATATGCAATACGCCTTTTAAAAGCATTAACGCTTAGGATGCGTTTAGCGTGTTAGCACAGTCTCCCTGGAGTGACTGGGTTTTACATCCCGTGAGAGCAGGGATGTTCTGTTCATTGCTATGAAACCTAATGGGAGAGAGCTCCTGAACATTTGTTTCCTGCCTAAACTGTTAAATAAGTGGATAAACCACGAGGCCCTTCCTGGGATATGCAGAGTTACCTACTCTATTCAGTATTCTCAGGAATGGGCAAACTGGCATTTCTTAAGGGCAGTGGTTGTCTCTTCCTACTCTTCCTCCTCCCCCTCCTTCTTTTTGAATAGGAACTATTAAGTGCTAATTAATAATTTTTAAAACTTATATTTATTTTATGTATGAGTATTCTGCCTACATGTATGTATATATGGGTACCACATCTGTGCAGTGTCCAGGGAGACCAGAAAAGGGTGCTGGATCCCCTGGAATGGGAGTTATAATATTTGTGGTCTGCCATGTGGTTGTTGGGAACTGAACTCAGATCCTCTGCTAGAGCAGCCAGCACTCTTAACTGCCAAGCTGTCTCTCCAACTCTATCCTGAGAAGGAAAAGTCTGTGGTTACTTGAGTTCTGTTTTGTTGTTGAGATGGTCTAGGCTAGCCTGGAACTCAAAGCAAACTTCCCCAAATGCTGCGATCCCAAGAGTGAGCACCACACCGGGCTTGTTGCTTTAGTCAGTCAGCTCTTCTGACTGAGGACCCACTGCAGTTCATAGAGAACGGCCACAGGAGTGGAAAGTGGAAACTATCAGTGACAAGGAGCAGGTAAGGGACAGAAGGGAAGACTGAGGTCTTAGGAAGAGAAGGGCTGGCAGCTGGAGAACTTCTTGCTTTGAGGAATTTTAAAAGGTGTTCTTGGCTCAAGTGTGTCTTCAGGCCTGTTGCAAATTTTGTTGCATAACCCTCCATTTTATGAATGGAGGGTCATACCCACCATATGACAGCCACATGTCTGTCTGGGTACCTGGCCGGCTTTTTAAGATGACATAGTCAAATGTTGCCATAACCAGAGCTGTCAGATAGTACCTATGGAATTTGCTGGTATGACTTCATGATTCCTCTCAGATAGTCTCATTAGCATAAGGTGAGGAAAGACTGCTCCGGTGTCTGAGTCTCTCAGACTTTAGGCAGCACCTCCACACTCACTAACTTCAGGCTCTTACCCCCATCTTCTAGAGGACAGGGATGTTAGCAGCCACACTCTACAGTTAGTGCCGGAGCTAGCAGCAAGCCCGAGCTAACAGCTGTACCTTCCCTTAGCCTAATGGTTCTAAACCATCCTAGTGCTATGGCCTCTTAGTACTGTTTCTCATGTTGTGGTGACCCACCCATAGCCATAAAATTATTTTCATTGCTACTTCTTAGCTGTAATTTTGCTACTGTTATGAACTGTAATATAAATATCTGATATGGGACCCACAGGTTGAGAAGCGCTGCTAAGCCTTTTGTCTTCCAAGGTGACTTGATGCAGATCAGGAACGGTTCTGGGTTTTCTTTTCTTAAAGATGCCAGGCTTTGGACTTAATTTTTGGCTTAGGTGATTCATCTGCCTCAAGGAGGTCTTGCAGTGCCTGGGAAGCCACCTGCTTAGGGGAAAGATCAAGGGCACAGGGTAGGCATGTGTCTTAGTTAGGGTTTCCATTGCTGCGAACAGACACCATGACCAAGACAACATTTTGGCTTAGAGATTCAGAGGTTCAGTCCATTATCATCAAGTCAGGAACATGGCAGCATCCAGGCAGGCATGATGCAGGAAAAGGATATGAGAGTTCTACATCTTCATCTGAAGGCAGCTAGGAGAAGACTGGCTCCCGGGCAGCTAGGAGGAGGGTCTCAAAACTCACCCCTACTTGACACACTTCTTCCAGCAAAGCCACATCTACTCCAAAAGGCCACACTTCCCAGTAGTGCCACTCCCTGGACCAACCCCCACTCCCACCCCAGCATGGATTCAAACCAGCACAGCATGCATTGCTCTACAGTAACCATCCTGTCCGTATCAGGTCTTCAGACATGTGGCTCCTTTCTTTAGTTTTTTTTAAAGATTTATTTATTTATATTTAAGTACACTGTAGCTGTTTTCAGACGCACCAGAAGAGGGCATCAGATCTCATTACAGATGGTTGTGAGCCACCATGTGGTTGCTGGGATTTGAACTCAGGACCTCTGAAAGAGCAGTCAGTGCTCTTAACCACTGAGCCATCTCCCCAGCCCATGTGGCTCCTTTCTAAAAACAGTGAAAGATTTGTATAAGAAGTTACAAAGAAACAAACACCCATGCTTCCGAGCAGGGCCTACTAGTGCACTCCTGTAATCCTAACACTCCTGTGGCCAATGAGGGAAAATTACACTCAAAGGATAGCCTGGGCTATATAGAGTGCAATTCTGTCTCAGAACAAACAAGTCAGAACCCTTGTTTTCAGGGTCAAGAATAAAGCTCAGCTGGTATATGAGTGCTTGCCTACCCTGCACAGGGCCCTGGGTCAGTCCCCAGCGCCACAGAAAGCCAGGTGTGATGATGCAGGTCTGTAACCCCAGCACTGGGGAGGTAGAGGCAGGAGGAGGAGAAGTTCAAGGCCATCCTCTGATATATAGCAAACTCCACAGAAGCCAGAGCTGCAATGAAACCCTGTCTCAAAAACAAATACACTCACACAAACCAAAACACATTAAAAAAAAAAAAAAAAAGACCCAAGGGCTAGGAGATAGTCCACTGGGTAGGCATCCTTATGCTGTACCATGAGGGCCTGGGTTGAACTGCTAGCCACCCATGTAAAAAGCCAAACATGGACACACACACACACACACACACACACACACACGCGCGCGCACACACACACACGCGTGCTCACACACACACACACACACACACACACACACACACACACACGCACACCACTAATAATTCTAATGCTCTGGGAAGTCAAAGACTAGAATATTGCTGGGGTTGGCTGACCTCCAGCCTAGATGAAAACTTCAAGCTCCAGATTCAATAAGCGACCCTGCCCGAGCAAAATAAGATGGAGTGTGGTGGCCAGAGGGACATGTCACTCTCACACACAAGTGTGCATGTGCCTCACTAGTAACCCATTCACAAAACCCTTCTACATATGCAGAAAGGGAAGATGCTCAGGAGCCCTGGTATGCCCCATTTTCAGTTAATGCCATTCCTATTATGTTTGATGCAGATGTGTATTTTCTTGAATGACAGCCATAAACTAGATGTCGTTAGCTTTGGAAGCTTTGATGGTTATTTAACCATCTGCCTCCTGTTGTCTGACTGACTGTTGATTGGATTGAAGCCTTTGAGGCTACATCGTGCAGATTCTTTAACTGATAAAAAGGGTTAGTTACCTATAAAACATAGGATGAACGTCTACGTGAGCTGGGGATGTAGTTTTAGTTGACAGAGGGTTTGCCTCGGAGGCTGGAAGCCCCAGGTCAGTCTCCAGCATCATAGGAAAACAGAATTTGGTGAGATATGCCTATTACCCCAGCTCTGGGAAGTGGAAGTGGGAGACCCAGAAGTTCAGAGTCATGCTCAGCTGCATAGGGAGTTCATGGCCAGCCTGGGCTACCAGGTGCATAGCAGTGATCAGCTGAAAGCAGTTTGTACTTGTCCCGGAAGCCAACTCTTGTGGGACTCAGGGAAAGGACCACTTCACCCATTCTCTTCCTGCATTTCCTGTTTCCCTCCCTTTTTCTTTTGGTCTCTGGCCTGCATGGTGGTGACCCAGTGGGGTCCAGATGAGCAGGCCACAGAGCCAACAGCACTGAAATCACGTTGTTTGCGTCAGACTAGCCTGAAGGCAGTGACATTCCTACCAGATGCACCTGTCCAGGGCTTCTCTCAGCTGGAAGGGGGTACCAGGGCCTGTCAGAAACTGAGAACAGAAACAAACACAGAAAGGATAAAAACAGACCGTGGTGTGGCTGGCAAGTGACCAGGTGACTGACTACTTTCCAGAGACGTGGCAGTATCTGTCACCCATCTTGAAATTTTATTTTAAAGTGGGTTTTTAAAAACTGTTTTCTGTGTATGAATGTTCGGCCCACATCTATGTGCATGCACCACATGCATACAGTGCCCAAGGTGGACAGAAGAGGGCATAAGATTCCCTGGAACTGGAGTTCAGGACAACTGTGCCATGTGGGTGCTGGGAACTGAACCTAGGTCCTCCACAAGAGCAGCAAGAGGCCTTAACTGCTGAGCCACCTCTCTAGCCCTCCTATTTTTGAGTTTTAAAGCTTGTGTGTTCATGTGTGTGTGTGTGTGTGTGCATATGTGTAATGGAAGATATTGTGCCTGTGCCACAGAGGACAGAGGCCAGAGGACAGCTTTGTGTGTGGAGTTGATTCTCTCCTTCCATCTTTATGTGGGTTCCAGGGGTCGGACTGAGTCCTCCGACGTGAACAAGTCCCTTTTCCCACAGAGCCATCTCATTAATCCCAACTTTGAAATCTAGTTAGAATTTTCTTCTCCTACACAGCTTTAGCACTATGGCCAGCATTTTAATTAAAATAGAGAAGAGTGGCTGCAGGTGGAGTCTGGGTGCAGGGAGGGGCAAGGTGTGTCTGGGCACTATTGTCCCAGCTTCTTGGGCATCTGAGGACCATGAGTTCAAAACATGCCTGGGCTACAGAGTAAATCCGAGGCCAGCTTTAGCAACTCAGTGAAACCCTTTGTCAGAATACAAAATACAAAGCGGGTTGGGTACGTAGCTTAGTGGCAGAGCAGCTGCCTGTCATATGCAAGACCGTGGGTTCACTCCCCAGGAGAGTTCCCTTTATTGAGAAAACATGGCTTTCCTGGAGGAGGGTCTGCAGCCTTTTTATATTGTTTAGTTATCTTTCCTTTCCAAAGATGAACCTCGGATTCAAAGTGTCTGGCCCAAAAGCAAAGCCTCACAAACTTTGAGTGTGCATAGTTATCTCTTAGGTCTTTTTCAGAGACACCTCAAATCAGTTTCCAGGAAGAGTCTAAGGATTGGTCCTTGGGGGATTGATGCTCTTCCAGGCCGAGCAACGCTGGCCTTGGGGAAGCTGAGTCACGCTGTGCAGGGGAAGGGGCAGCTACATGGGATATAGAAAGAGCTGTTGAAGTGAGTGCCCTCCCAGGACCTCCCCACAGCACCCCACCCCTCCACTTGCATGGTGTTCCATCCTTATTACAGCGCTTTAAACACAGGGTGCCACCTTGGGACGAGGCTCTGAGCCGAAGAGGCATTCAGTTGAAGAGGAAGAGTGGTTGCCATAGTGGGGTGAAGAGCCCTGTGAGAGGAGCTGTGCCCAGACCTTAGGGGTGGGAATGGAGGGGCTGGGAGGGATATCTTCATGGGAGCTGTGGGCTGTGGGTTGTGAGGTCTAGAGAGTCGAGTCTAGAGAGGAGTGGGAGGGAGAAGGACCTGGGATGGGTCAGTTCATGTAAGGGTGCCAAAGGCTTTCGGCCAGATCTCAGCTTTTCATATCTCGAAATATTTACACAGACTTTACCAGATCTGAAAAAAAAAAAAATCTAAGAGTTCGAGCATCATTGCTCAAACGTCACCAGGGCACTTTTGAATTGGTGATGCACAACCTGTATGGAGAGAAAGGGATAAAATCTAAGATTTGGCGATGCAGAGAGTACAAAGAAGCCTGCGTAAGAGAGAGAACTCAGTCACTAGCATTGAATGTGGGAATGGGACGAAAGAGATTCCCTGGACAGCTTTATTCTAAGGAGAGGGGAGGGAGGGAAGAGGGAGAAAGAAGAGAAAGGAGGGAGGGAAGGAGGGAAGGAGAAAGAGGGACGAGGAAGGAGGGAGAAATCAATTAGTAACATTTACGATCTCATATTTTAAGCATCCACTCAACTAAGTGGACTGGGTCTGTTTACATCCATAAGCATGATCTTCAAAGGGCTACGTTAGCATTCTTCCTCCTTTAGGCACGGAATCAAGTGAAGGCTCAGAGGAAAGTGAGCAGGGATTAGCGGGGTCCCTTCTCATGGGCTTTGTTAGAGAGACTGATGACTCTGTCTGATTACAGAGGCTGCTGGTCTGCCTGGAAGAATCCATCTATATCCACAACATTAAAGATATGAAGCTATTGAAGACCCTCCTGGATATCCCCTCAAACCCAACAGGTGAGTCCAGTAATAGACCAGAGCTCCCCCCTCCCCTCCCCTTTCCTCCCCCCTCTTCCCAGGTAAAGATGCTTCATTCCTAAGCTGCATTCTCACCTGGCCTGACAACACCAAGCCCAGGGTATGCTTTGGGGTCTTTATGACGTTTGAGTTGAAGACGCATAGTGACAGACCGATTTATGAGAATCGTGGTCCCTGCAGGAAGGCTGTGCAGCCTTCCTGGGAGCTCATGAGAAGCAGCCTTCTTTGGAGATCCAAGAAAGCAAATAGGCTGGGGCATGCCAGACAGAAGCGTGGGAGATTCCACATATCCACTGTTGAAAGGTGTTTACCACAATGCTTTTGGTGACTGTTCATTACAGAGTAGGTGTGATAATTAGAAGCAGGTTTGAACTTGGTATGTCTGCATGGTTAACTAGCCAGACCATCTGAACTACAAAGAAGGTGTTTTACTACATCATTTTTTAAAAATACATTTCTCAATTTGGGTGATACACTGAAATACTGAATCTGGTTAGAGTCTCAGGACTTAATGTTGTGCCTTAGGTTTCTGGCCTGTAAGGCTGGAGGAGCTTGTGTGTGGTAGGATGAAGTCCCAGGTGTCTTATGAATTCATAGAGCTGAAAGTGATCGAGAGTGAGTCTCTCCATCGAGGTGTGGAGGGTCACCCCCACCCCAGAGCAGTCTGTGTATTCATCTAACAACCCAGGTCAATATTTATAAGTCATCTGCTAGAGCACATGTTGTCCTGTGCCCACGTGGTGGCTCACAACTATCTGTAACTCCAGTTCCCCAGGGCCAGACATCCTCCTCTGAGATCAACAGGTACCTACATACAAATATGTAGGTGCACATGCATACATACATACACGGTGCACATACACACATGCAGGCAACACATTCATACACAGAAGATTTTAAAATCTAAAAAATATACTAATGAAAAAAATTAATGTTTAATATAAAAGCCAGGTTCTAACTCAATGTCACCAAATAACTTCTTCATACTCTAAGTTCCCCAATTCCGTGACTTTCAATGAAATTTCACAATCTTTGTGGCCTCACACAAGTGGGTTTGTGAGCTTTGGTGTCCTTGTTGGTAATGAGTGTAATGAGATAGGGCCGGAGAGATGGCTCAGCGGTTAAGAGCACTGACTGCTCATCCAAAGGTCCTGAGTTCAATTCCCAGCAACCACATGGTGGCTCACAACCATCTGTAATGGGGTCTGATGCCTTCTTCTGGTGTGTCTGAAGGCAGTGACAGTGTACTCATATAAATAAAATAAATCTTTAAAAAGTGTAATGAAATAGCAGCCATCCCACAGCCTATACTGAATATTAAGCCAGGGGAGGTCTGTGAAGGTGGCGGGCACAGGGCTTGCTGCTAAATCCTCCCCGTGTCTCTGTTCCGTCCTTTCTGGGGGATATAAATGCCCTTTGCTGTTGATATCAGGGCTTCGTATGCATGTGTGGTTCTGGGGATTAAACCCAGGATCTCATACATGCTTGTTGATACATTCACTAGCACTAGGTGACTCCTGTCCTCGCTCAGCTCCTGAGGCTGGAGCTGGAGAGACAGATGTCTCGGTGGTTAGAACTCACTATCCTTCCAGAGGACCTATGTTTAGTTCCCAGTACCCACCCGAGTGACGGCACCCAGTGCCTTCCTCTGAGACATGCAGTACACACACATGCAGGCAAAATTATACATTAAAATAAATAAGTAAAAATAAGTTTTGAAAAAGTCACTAAGGCTGTCATAAAGTTCCAAGAGAGGCTGGGAGTGTTGGTGGCGGTACAGTGCTTGGCTGGCTACTACGTACACCAGTTCCATCCCCAGCACTGGAAAAAAAAAAAAAAAAAAAAGCATAAAGTCCACAAGTTAATGGCTTTGAAGCGCACATTTCACCAGGAAGAGATTCAGTATGGAAAGTTAACCGTTTTAGGAATGAAGGGTTGAACCAGTCTAGGAGAACAGCTATTATAAGGTTCTGGGCGCCCAGCACCAGCAGGCCCCAACAAGGAGAGACAAACCCTCTGCTTACCAGGAACCCGACCCCAGCTGATGTGGGCCAGTCGAAAGCAGAGGCCCGAGCGGCGGGACCTGAAGCAGTGAAGCACAAAAGAAGCTGGGTGTTTGTGGTGGGTTTAAGCAATGCTCAAATCTAGGCAGAGGCTGGAGGAGAGGGCCCTTGGCTGGGTTTGGGAAGGACAATCAGCACACAGAAAGCTGTGCTCCACCTTGGCTCTTGTTTCTCTAAAGAGAGCAGCATACTTGGGGTGCAGCCAACCCATCTCCTGCCTCACACTCTTTCTTGGCCATTCTGGCTGCAGGTCAGAGCTGCTTCAGCATGGAGGCCCAGCCCACCACAGGAAAGGGGAAACAGCTCTTACTCTAAATTTGAATCCAATATACACTCATGTGTCCCCTAATAACCAAGTGAGTTCCAAGATCTTTGACGTTTATTGGTTTTGTGATTGTGCGAACCTCACAGTCAGTCTCCTTCTGCAAAGCTAGATGATGTAGCCTAGAAAACTCAGGCTGTAGGGTGAAAACTGTTGTGTGAATAGTCTATCCTTGGCTAGAATGTTGGTTTGCAATGTGTGACTGTGGTCGCTTCTCTGCAGCCCAGAATACTCATTGGTTACTTAATTTTTGCAGTGAGGTAAAAAAATAAGGAGAAAATAAATTAAAAGCAAGAAGTTATTTGTGCTCTTGATGAAAGGGAATAAGTCTTGTTTGTTTGTTGAGACAGGGTCTTACTGTATAGCCCAGGCTGGCCTCAGACTCTCAATCCTGCTTCTGCCTCCTGAATGCTGGGATTACAGTGTATAGCCCAACCCCTGCCAAAACTGAATCACTTTTATCTTAAGAAAGCTAGACTTGGGAGTGGTGATACATACCCATAATTCTAGCTCTCAGGAGGCTGAAGCAGGAGGATTACCTATGTGTTGGAGGCCAGTCTAGGCTATACAATGAGTTCCGAGATAGGTAGAGCTACATAATTGAGACCCTGCTTCTTGCCCCCACCCCCACCCTCGCCTGCAGGAAAACATGAAAAATATTTTCTGGGTCTCAGATAAACATTACAATAGGATTCATGGATGTATTGATTAATTCATCTAAAAGACAAGAGGCAAGTTAACCACAGTGCATCCATTTTGATGCCTAATGCCCTTTTAGACCAATAGCCCCAAATGGAAAACTTCATAGCTGCCACCGTTGCTTCCTCTGAACTGCCTGCATGGTGGTGAACGGAGGTGACAGTTTCTGACTTTTGAGAACTGACATCATGTGTGGATAAGCCAAGGTCCTTTCCGTGTATGTCTGATCAGCCAGCCTCACTCTCCAGTCCCCTCATCCCAGATGGCACCCCCTTTCAGGACAGCACACCAGTTTCCCTCGGCAAGCATCAGAGGCCTCTGTACTGGGAAGAGCGTGACTCACTGGGTGCCCAGGGCCTTCTTGTATGCACGCTTTGTCTCGTTTTCTATGGAAACCCTGGCTTGACCACACAAGCTCTGA
>JADRCC010566684.1:0-28608 GCA_019843855.1 Hylomyscus alleni
GTTTAGGAAGATGAAGGGGCTCAGAAGCAAAGGGAGATGTAATGGTAGGATAGATATAGTCAGAATCTATCGTATTTATATTTTTAAAAATATTTAAAAGTTTTCAAGTTTAAAAGTAACTATCAAAATAATTTTTTTTCAAAATAAATTTTGTGGATAATTTAATATGGATATCTGATAATATGTTCCTTCTTTTATAAGTAGTCAGCTTCTAAATTTTTCCAGTTTGTTTTTCACTCCTATTTCTTTTTCCGAATACATTTAAGCAATATTTTAGTGTCCAATATTTAACCTTTAAAAAATATGAGATGTTCCCGGGATATTTATACCACTGAAACTTTATTAAAAGGGTTTCATTTTCCTCTCTTTATGCATCCTCTTAGTGGAAGGTTACCAGTGCCTAAATATAATTTTCACTGTTCTACTTTAGTCAACTCCATTTTGTATAGCTGTGTGAGACTTTCGATAGGGTGAGGTTTTTATTATTATTATTAATTCTGTAGCAGTTCATCCTGAAAATACCTAAATCCTTATTCAAGAACAACTTGCACATTGTTTTTTTTTTTCCTGGAACTGTGTTACATTTACGAACAGCTCTAATAATATAAAAAGGTCAAGTATACCTTTAAAAAAGAACTGTAATTGCACACACACACACATACGCACACATACATGCACACAAACACACATACATACTAAGTATGTGCATATTGTAGAATTTGTTTTACTTTTTATAAGCATTCACATTATCATGGTGAAGAAAGCAAGACAACCATGCTTATTTTGACATACTATGCAAAGAAAATAGCACATTGAAAAAAATAAGAAATCCTCCCTATACACATACAATGGTCATTATCCAAAATGATTAAAAATGAAATATTTAAAAGTAATAAAAATCTCACAAATATATATTTATATATACATGTGAAGCTTGTCTTATAAAGGAAGAACACAAGTATTAATCTTATCCTATAACAAAAGCAAAGGATAATTTTCAGAATAGCTACACAGACTTTACTTGATATTGGTCTAGGCCTTAGGCAAATCAAGTTGGCCAGCTCTTCCCTTGAATTCCTTTTGAATTTCAAGAAGAAGAAATCAGATTTGCAAAGTACTTTACTTCTGTTGGAGAGTGAACACTCAAAAGCAACCTTCAAAGTCATTAATGCATAGTAAAGTGTTGTACCAAAGGCAGGGGCCGGGCTGAGGCTTATGGCTCTCTCTCTCTCACTCTCCCTGATCATGAGGCATGTGGCTGCAAGGGGCGTTAGCTAAAAAGGAGGTAATGTGTAAGTGAGATATTTTATTGTAGGAAGGAGAAAATAGATCGGTCAAGTAGAGAGAAGGAAAGGAGAGGAAGGAGAGAGAGAGAAAGAGAGAGAGAGAGTAAAGGAGAGAGAGAGGAGAAGAAGAAAGCAAGAGAGCAAGAAGGCAAGAGAAGAGAACAAAGAGC
Organism: Hylomyscus alleni; assembly: GCA_019843855.1. Taxonomy (NCBI): domain Eukaryota; kingdom Metazoa; phylum Chordata; class Mammalia; order Rodentia; family Muridae; genus Hylomyscus; species Hylomyscus alleni. The sequence continues at coordinate 1,457 of JADRCC010566684.1, forward strand.
AGGAAAGAGAGGGGAGAGAGGGCAAGAGGAGCAAAGAGCAAGAGAGAGTGAGGAAGAGCAAGAGAGAGTGAAGAGCAAGAGAGCAAGAGAGTAAGGAGGGGACAAACTGCCCCTTATCTTGTGTGGGGTGGGGCATGTCTGGCTGTGGTCTGATGACTGGGGATAGGGTCCACTAGAATGCTGGGAGCTTGGGGCATTGTCTGCCTGATAGAGCACATATCTCCTGCAGGGGCAGCTGTGAGAGGTTGTGACTGAAACAGGAACCAAAGACTCAGGGATTATGTCCAAACTCCTTCCACCCCCTGCAAGTAGAAATTGCCCACAGGAGTTCCAGGGCTCAAAGCCAAATACTCTACTGGGCCTAAGTTACCTGAGCAGACCATTGCCCCACACTGCCCCACAGTAAAGATTAACTTAAGATAATAGCTGGATTTCCTTTTCTGCCTTGTATTCCATTGGAGAAAGAAAACAAACTCCGCATGATCAGGTCATAGATAAATATTAGACTTTGGGAGAAGACAAACCACTTTCACATACCAAACAAGGCATAAAATACTGGAGACTGAGTTTAGGAGATAGCTCAGCAGGTAAACTGCCTGACTCTCAAGCAGTAAGCTCAACCCTGTAATCTGGATCCCCAGTTTCCACAAATGGTGGGCATAGCCAGCCGCTTGTAATTCCAGCCTCTGAGAGCATATACTCAGGCTCTCAAGAGTGAGCTATCTAGAACAGCTAGTAGAAGTGACTAGTTCTCAAGCAATTGAGAGATCCTGCCTCAATGACTAGGACAAGGAGAGACTAATAAGGATAACTACTCTCACATAGAGACTCCACATAAATAAACACATGTGCATGTTTACATGCACAGAAAAGTGGAGCTACATGCATGCTAAGCCATTTACACATACCACACATGGACACATGCAAAATAATAAATAAAATAATTAAAATATGAAATAATGAGTAACTGATAATACTCAGACAGATGTAAGGGAGAACTCCTGAGAACCTCTAAGCTGAACGGAGCACAGCTACTTTAAATAGCACCCATTGCTATATGAGGACTTTTTTAGTTGTTATTTTCTCTAATCTTAATATCCCTTAGCACTAAATTTTTTTTATAGTAACTGTAGAATTGAGGATGTGACGGTATCATATTAAAGCTTCTGTTTTCCCTATCACTTTGAACCATACCTTGGTTCGAAGTATCATATGACAGACTCAAACACTAAGTCTTCATGTCACACTTACGACCTTAATTAAACATAATAAGTATAAGATAGAAGATGATACAATAACTTTCTAGGACTTAACTTATTTTCAATAATGAAGTCTGCCTACCCAGGTGTATTTAATTTTCATTTGTTCATTATACATTATACATGTTCTAAGTTTTGTTTTTGTGTAAGCAAATAACAATTCCAAAACAAACAATACATAATGACTTATCTAAATAACAAAGAAATTGTTGAAACTGATAAAAACTTAAAATAATTAGATGAAATTACTGAAACCCATGTAGTTTTTGGAAAACCTTTGTTTATGTTTAAAGATTTTCTTGATTATAAAATTAACATAATCCCGTGAAGTATATATGAAAAAGTGGTTGGTAAGCATGCATTCCTTACTTGAAATAATCTAAGGCATCAGAAATAAAATAGTTATATTTTTAGTAGTCAATAGTCACACATTACAATATGTAGTTAAACAGAATGGAGACTATAGAAATGTAAAAAACCTAAACCCAGTATATCCTGCATTTTCAAGATTATATTATAAGCCTTGACTGATGAAATGAGATAAAAGCAATGAATAAGTCATGAAAATTCATGAGAATATATAAATATTCAAAGATATTTAGTAGAATTGATTCAATATGTAGAAAATGCAGGAACTCAAATATCTAGATCATTCCAGCTAATAAGGTAGATAAGAAATTAGCAAACATACTACATACATTTATTACAGCATAAAGTATGTATTATTTGCCTTGAAAAAAATACACTCAAAATTGATTACAAATTATTTTTTTAATTTTTAAATTTATTTTATTTCTTTACTTTCCAAATGTTGTCCCATCCCAGTCCCAGAGTCCTTCACACCCTCCCACCTTCTGTTTACCTCTGAAAGGGTGCTCTACAACCCCACATGTCTCACTCTGCCACCACCCCTCAAATACCCAGGTTCATATTCCCACACCCCCACATTCCCTTCCCTGCTATCCTGCTTCCCTAGGGCATCAGATTTCTACAGGATTAGGCACATCCTATGCCAATGGCACCAGATTGGGCAATCCTCTGCTACATATGTGCTAGGGACCTTGGACCAGTTCGTGTATGCTATTAGATTGATGGCTTAGTCTCTGAGAGCCCCCAGGGGCCTGAATTAGTTTACTATTGCTCTTCCTATGGGGTTGCCATACCCTTCATCTTCTTCAATCCTTGCCCTAACTCTTTGATAGGAATGATAGGAATTTCCAACCTTAGTCCAATAGTTGGCTGTGAGTGTCTGCATATGGCTCACTCATTTGGTGATACGGCCTCTCAGAGGACAGCCATGCTAAGCTCCTGTCTGCAAGCACAACACGGTATCATCAATAGTCTCAGAGTTTAGTACCCACACATGGGATCAGTCCCAAGTTGGGCAGGTCACTGGATGGCCTTTACTTCAGTTTTTGGTCCATTTTTGCTCCTCCGTTTCTTTAGACAGGAATAATTCTGAGTGGATTTATTTTGAAGGTGAATTAGTGAGACTACCCTCTATTGGGGGCCCTGTCTATCTATTGGAGGTGATCCCTTCAAGTTCCATCTCCCCAGTATTGGGCATTTTGGCTAAGGTTATCCCTATTGAATCCTGAAGCTTCTCACATCCCAGGTCTCTGAGACTTTCTAAAGGTTCACCCTGTACTTACCCCATGCAGCTGCATATTTCCGTTCATTCTCATATGCCTCTGGGCATCTCTCCTGTCTGCCCCCTTATCCACTCCTGCCTCCACTTTCCCTTTGCTCTCCCTTCTCCCACCCAGGTCCCTCCATCACTGTGCCTCCTGTGATTATTTTGTTCCCCCTTCTAAACGTGATTGAAGCATCCTCATTAGAGCCATCCTTCTTGTTAAACTTCTTCAGGTCTGTGGGTAGTATCATGGGTATTCTGTACTTTTGACTAATAGCCACTTATCAGTGAGTAAATACCGTGCACGTCCTCTCGTATCTGGATTACTACAGAGATAATCAGAGAATTCCCAACAGAGTAATATCAAATAGCCAAAAAGTAAAGAAATGTTCATCAACATTAGTAATCAGGGAAATGCAAATAAAAACTACTCTAAAATCCTACCTTATACAAATCAGAATGGCTAAGACCCAAAAATCAAGTGAATGGACATGCTAGTGAGGATGTGGAGAAGGAAGAACACTGCTGCATTTCTGTTTTTGTTTGTTTGTTTGTTTGTTTGTTTGTTTTGTTTTTTGTTTTTAAATTTCTGGAAGCTTTCATTTATTCCCTCACAAAAGACCAACTCCAATCAAAGGGGGTAAAAGGTCAAGATTTTATTGTCTTCAGAACAAAATCGGTTTAGAACTGGATCACTTGGCCCTTTCTCTTCTTGTCACCTCCCAATTCAAAATGCTTGCACCTCTTGATAGCCAGCATCCTCTTGGATGTACAGTTGGGCTCCACACACTCCAGCCTCAGCACAATCTTCTTTGTAGTTTTAGCCTTTTTGTGGAAAATTAACTTAGTCTGCTCACCATAGCCACTCTGTTTCCTGTCGTAACACTGCTTTCCCTGGGTATAAAAAGAATCCTTGCCCTTCTTGTATTGTGTCACCTGCATTTCTGAAGGGATTGCAAACTGGTACAACTACTCTAGAAATTAATCTGACGCTTCCTCAGAAAACTGGAAATAGTTCTCCCTGAAAACACAGCTATATCACTCCTGGGAACATACCTAGAAGATGCTCCACTATGACACAAGCACACTTGCTTCATTACGTTCATAGCAACTTTATTCATAGTTGTTGTACCAGGTGGGCCACTATTGAGGTCTGGTGCTTTCTCTCTCCCTGGAGCTGAGGCCTGCGGGCGGGGCACACATTAGTTAAAAAGGAGGAAATGTATAAATGAGATATTTTGTTGTAGGCATGAGAAAATAGGCCACTCAAGTAGAGAAAGAGAGCGAGGAGGGGGCAAACTGCCTCTCTTATTTTGTGAGTGTGTCATGCCTGGCTGTGGTCGGATGACCGGGTGTTAGGTTCCAGCTAGAATGCTGGGAGTTTGGGGCATTGTCTGCCTGATAGAGCACACATCTCCTGTGGGGGCAACTTTGAGGGGTTGTGACTGAAGCAAGAGCCAAAGACTCAGGAATTACAGCTGAGCTCCTTCTAGCCCTGCAAGCAGGAAACTGCCTACTGAAGCTCCAGGGATCAAGGCCATTTATTTGACTGAGCCTAATTTGCTTGAACAGACCACTACCCTACACTGCCCCACACATAATAATCACAAACTGGAATCAACCCAAATGTCCCTCTACCAAAGAATGGATTTAGAATATGTGATTCATTTATGCAATGGAATACTATTCAGCCATTAAAAAAGAAATATCATGAATTTTGCAGGAAAATGGATCACAAAACATTTTTAACTAGAAGGAAATCTAACAAGGTATACAATCTTCTTAGGGGATAATGAAAAATATTTAAGAAGCAAAAAATGCAATTGGCTAAGGACCTTAGTACATTCTTTCCTCTTTAATATTCTAAAGGGTTATTACTCACCCTCATAGAAAAGGTCTTAAAAACTTAAAACTAATACAGTGTAATATTCTGACATGGTACATCAAATATAACAAAACACTTTTTATTTGTATATCATTCAATAGTATTACAAATAAATTGATCATTTGTGATACATTAACATGTGTATCTTTACATAAGAAAATGTCATAATTATATTTTGAGAAAAACATAATGAAAAAATGGTAAAGCATATAGTTCTAATAACTGATAATATTAACATTTCATCAATAAATTTATTTAAATAATTAGATTTCAAATGTAAGAAGTAAAGGATGGACCTGAACTAGTACCTCTCTTATGTTAACAAGTAACACATAAGTGAGTGAGGTAACCCAATTACAAAAGAACACACATGGTATATACTCACTAATAAGTGGATATTAGCTCAAAAGCTCAGAGAAATTGTGGAGTCATATGATGAATTAGGTAGTGTTTCATCTCTTTCATTAATATCCAAAATATATAAAGAACTCAAGAAGCTAACCACAAAAAAAAAAAAAAACACCCCGATCAAAAAAATTGGGTATAGAACAAAATAGAGAATTCACAACAGAGAAATCTCAAGTGGATGAGAAACACCTAAAGAAATGCTCAATGTCTTTAGTGATCAGAGGAATGCAAATCAAAACAACCCTGAGATTCCACCTTAAACCCATTAGAATGGTGAAGATCAAAACCTGAGGTGACAACACATGTTGGAGAGGATGTGGAGAAAGAGGAACAAACACTACTACATTGCTGGTGAAATTGCAAACTGGTACAACCACTCTGGAAATCAATCTGGAAGTTCCTCAGAAAACTGGAAACAGATCTACCTGAAGACCCAGCAAAACCACTCTTGGGAATATATCCAAATGATGCCCCATGATCCCATAGGGGCAGGCGTCCCACTATGCTCATAGTGGCCTTGTTTGTGATAGTCAGAAGCTGGAAACAACCAAGATGTCCCATGACAGAATAATGGATACTGAAAATATGGTTCATTTACGGAATACTACTCAGTTATTAAGAACAAGGCCACCCTGAATTTTGCAGGCAAATGGGTAGAACTAGAAAATATCATCCTGAGTGAGACTCAAAAACATCAAAAAGCTGAAGAGCCCGAGTGAGGACAACTTGGGAATGAGAAGAAAGCAATCACAAGGGGGGGTGTGCAAGGGAAAGTGGATGCAGGGGGTTGGGTGGAAAGGGGAACCTGATTTGTTATTGAGTGAGAGAAATTGGCTGAAGTGCCCAGTTGAGTATGCCTCAGTCCAAATTGGGAAAGAGAAGAAAGCAATGACAAATGGAGAGTAAGTGAGGGGCCTGGGAGGGAAAGTGGACATGGAGGAGGTAGAGGGGTGAGGGAAACCTGATCTGGTAAAGGGTGAGCCTAAAGGAAGCTCTGAGTGCTAGCAGAAAGAATGGAAACAGTCAACCTCAGGAGATAGGAAGTTGGGGAGACCCTCCAGAATGCTCCAGAAACCTGGGAGGTGAGATACTCTCAGGACTCAAAAGGAGGGACCTTACATGAAATGACTAACAGTAGGGATAGGGAACTTATTGAGCCCACTTCCGACAGGAAGACAGAGCATCAAATGAGGGACAGGAGGGCCATCCCACAGTCACAACTCTGACCCATAATTGTTCCTGTCTGAATACAGGAATGGAATTGTTCCTGTCTGAATTACAGGGATGGAAATGGAGAGAAGCCTAAGGAAAAGAAGGTCCAGTGACAGGCCCAAAGTGGGATTCAGCTCAAGGGGAGGCCCCAAGGCCTGACAGTGTTACTGAAGCTAAGCAGTGCTCACAAAAAGGGACCTAGTGTCACTGCCCTCCGAAAATCCCAACAAGCAGCTGAAAGAGTCAGATGCAGATATTTGTCCCCAACAAATGGACAGAAGCTGCTGACCTCTGTGGTTGAATTAGAGAAAGGCTGGAAGAAGCTGAGGAGGAGGGCAACCCTGTAGGAGGACCAGTAGTCTCAATTAACCTAGACCACCAACCAAGCAGCATAGACCAAAGGACATGAGACCCCCAACACTTATCCAGCCAGATTCAGTCAGATTGCCAGATCTGACTTCAGTCAGAGAAGATGCACCTAACCCTCAAAGACTGGAGGCCCCAGGGAGTTTAAAGGGGTGGGGTGGGTGGTGGAGACATCCTTGTGGATAGAGGGGGCGGGGAGGAGATATGTGATGTGGAACTGTTGGAGAGTGCACTGGGAGGGTAATAAAATCTGGCATGTAAATAAATAAGTAAAGAAAGAAAGAAAGAAGAAAAAATGGTGGCCCCATTTTACATGCTGAATATTTAGATTAAATGAAAAGGACAAAGAAAGCTGAGTGTATCTATCTCTGCTGGTTTACTGATTCCAGACATGATGTGATATAATTCAAGTGCCTAAAGCATCTCCCCCCTGGGATGGGCCACACCCTCAAAATAAACAAATGGCATTTCCTCCTCAAGTTGTTTCTGTCAGTAATGATAAAAGTAACTAATATAGAAAATTTGCAACAAGAGTTGGGTTGTAGTTATTAAAAATCAGACTCTGTCATTTCTAAACTGTAAGAACTCATTTCTTGGAGTAATGTAGATGAGTTTAAAACACCTGGAAAAAAAGAAACAGAGAGTACTTAAGTGAACTTGTACTTAAGTCAGAAAACTTGAGTGATGTACTTACCAATATTGTATTTATAAGTCATACAGAAGAAATTAAAAGATAGGGTAGCATTCAGTATGTGATATGCCTACTAATTATTGCTTTTATTTATATGTAATGGGAGAGAGAAAAAGAAAGATGCTGAAATTTTTTTAAGGAACGTCAAATTTGCAATTTTATAGGTACAGTCACAGAGAGTACAAGAAAAGCAGTTTTGACTGTTAATGAAATTAGTTCCATTAGAAAGAAATTGCCTACTTTGCACAGCAGAAAATGTATGTAGCAGCAAGAACTTACAGAATGAAGGTTTCACATTATGAAAGTTCAAATTTTGTAGAAAGAAGACACTGAATAGATTACCTGAAAACAAGTTCCTATGCTGCTGTTTCTGGAGGGTCATTTAAAGGGCACAGGAGTCTAGTGAATCTGTGGTACAGAGGAGCCTTTGCTACCTCTTGGTCAAGTAGCAATATCTGAGCTTGTTATCCAGATAGTCCTGATTTTACAGATATGAAAATATAAGAAAGGGGTGGTAACAGAGCGTTGTGACAAGTTTTCAGATTGCCACTGGTACCATGCAAAGGTTTCATGATCAAATGCTCCTTGTGGAGACCCTAAACCCCATTGCATAAAGTTATGAAGATGAAATATGACAGTAAAGACACCAGGATGTTTTAAAAACCAATACCGTGAAACATCCACTAAGAAAAGTTGCATAAGCATCATAAGTTTGAAGCAGCCTAAGAGAGAGGTTGGGAATACTGCAGGTAGCAGAGTGGAAAAGCGACCCCATCTCTTCTGAGTTTGCATGAATCTTTCATTTGTCCAAGGTATGTAATATGGTATAGCATTTGACGACTTTTTTTCTGAGTTTTTCTTTTGGTTCAGCTTGCTCTTCTCTGTTCTAATTTGGAATGAGAAGGTTTACCTTGTACCAATGTATTTTCGAAAAATGTAACTTTTTATGGTATGAGGGGACTCAAGTTCATATTTTTTCAGTATCCATTGAGATTCAGCAGTTCTGCCTTTGAACAATTTTGGGACTACTAAAATCGTCAAAAGTTTTAAAATGTCACTGAAAGCACTTTGCCCTGTGAGATGACCCAGGACCATGGAGATAAAGAATAAAGGGTTATTATTTAAACTTGCCATGTTGGGGTACTATGTTAAGAAGAGAGAGCCTTGCAATGGTTAATAATACCATCTTGGCAGGATTTAGAAATAAGTAAAACATAAATTTCTGGTATGGGGATTTCTGACTAGGTGATCATGATTACAGCAAAAATCATCACTTTGAATTTGAGGGATACCATCACATGGTCTAGGGTTATTGACTGAATAAAAGTGAAGAGCTGAATGTAAACATCTCTCCTTCCCTCTTTCTCCCTCCCTCCTTTCCTCCCTTCTATCTTCCAGCTGTGGATGAAATGGATCTAGGTCCTTCTCCTACTTCCTCTCCCTCCCCCTTTCCTCCCCCCTCTCTCTTTGTCTCTGTCTTTTCTCCTATCTTCCAGACTGTAGATGAAATGTAAGTAGCTGACCCAACCTCCTGTTGTCCTCAAACTGTGAAACCATGAACCAGAATAAATTCCTTTTTTCTTTATTTGCTTTGTCAGTTTTTTGTCAAAGCAAAAGGAACAGCATTCAAATCACCACAGGAAAAATAGTATAGTAAGAACGATTGGTATATTTACAAAAAATAATAATACAAAGATTTGATATTTTACACTAAATCAAACACACAAACAAACACATATATGCACACAAATACACACACACATATATACATATATATATATGTATGTATATGCTTATTACAGTTATGTATAGGAAAGTGAATGATTGAGTTTCAGTTATCCCAGTGGCTCTTTAGAACTTAGCGATCTTAGAGTTGATTTTGCATTCATTTTACAGTAGGTCAATCTTTTCCTAACTATCCTTATTGTTCTCAAGTCTACTTAAAATATTTAAAAGCATTAATGTGAACTCAAACCAAGTAGTATATGACCCTAAAGTTGAACAGACACACAGAGTGACAAATAAGCTTCAGGGTCATCCTTTGTCTTGTCTCTCAATCAGTTGTTGTCAGGAACAGAGTTAAGTGCTTATCCTTTTATCTGTACAGAAACAGGATTTGAAGCCCTCAGGCTCCCAATTCTTCCATGTCAAAGATGTTAATAATGTATCTGCCTACCAATGTGACAAAGAATATATGTCAGTTGGGGTCTTCTCTTTGAAGTGGAGTGAAACTGAAAACTTTCATTTTGCCATTGAAATTTTTTCCCATATAACTGTACCAACTCACACCCCCTATGGAGCGCCACAGTCAAGGTCAACGTTGGACATAAGGAATTCATCAGCTTGCCCCAATTTAATGTGTAAAGAGACATATACATAATTTCCTGTGTTTTTGTGAACAAAGGAACAGAAGATCAAATATTTAATTAAATTGTATGATGCATGCATTTTCAAAAATGTGAAACTTGAAGGTAAATTAAATGAAAATTAATTCCAAATAAACATCAGAACTGTATGAAAAGAATGTGCTTCTGAGAAACAATGTAGTTCTGAATGTTAAACCAAAAATTAAATATCCAGCTGAAAATAATTTTGACAGTGACTATAATTAAAATTACTCAATATTCTATCGTTTATTTATTATTATCATCACTAATTCAATAAATTATTGCAAAATTTTGTGATTGCTAACCTAATACCAAAAATAAAATTAAAAAAGCACACTCTAGAGATTATGCCAGGAAAAACAATGAATATTAACACAAAAACTGTCCCTTTCAGAAGCTGAAAATTAATCGTGTAATTGAATTAATCTTTTATACTGAAGCAGACATAATTCACAAATAAAATAATGTTCTCACTCATAGACTGTTCTCAATGTTTTCAAATTTTTATTAAAGATCTTTGCTTCTTTTGCTAGTTAGTAAGGAATCTAGCTATCATTAGTAACTATTCTGCTTAATTTACAGTTTTATGTCAAAAACAGAAATAAAAACTAAAAAATGGCAAAGGTGAATGAAGCTTCTTTTCTTAATTTTACTTAATTCAGAGTAATTGTTGATTTTATTATATATACCAAGAAGGATTTGGACTTTATGTTATCCACCAGCACCACCAAGTGGTAACAATATTTTTTTCTCTCACAGAAATCAAATGGAATTACTATGTACTATTAACTACCTACAATATATTTAGTAATTTGTTCATTTCAGAAACTCCAAGGTTTTTAAAAAGACTGAATATTAATTTTATTGTTTTTACTTACAATTTTACTATAAAAATAAAGTATATAAGATTCCCTTTATATAACAAAAATTTTGAACTTGGTGGAAAAAAATGAAATAAGAAACATGAGATGTGAGATAAAATATCTACTTATGGAAGAGAATATATGAATGGATACAGAATATTTTTGTCAAGTGTTAATATAGAAAATACCTTGGTTTATCAATGATAAAAGCAGATTAAACAGAAGTCTTGGATTGGGGATTTAGCTCAGTGGTAGAGCACTTGCCTAGCAAACACAAGGCTCTGGGTTCTGTCCTTAGCTCTGAAAACAAAGCAAAGCAAAACAAAACAAAACAAAACAAAAAAACAGAAGTCTTTACTATCATGAATAGATATGTAATACATACGTTTTGTAATCTATATGTTAAATACATAAACATATTGGACTTGGAGACTTTTATAGAAGTCATTCAATATTCTTAAGCATAATACATAATTTCAAAAGCAAGTAAGAGACATAATTGTATGTCACTAAAATTATATTCTAATTTCCAAGTTGTAACTTATCAGTACCAGTTACAATCTCATCAGTGCAGATGCTCAGATTTCATTAATAGCAAGAATTAGGAACATGTCAAATAAATTAGAATCCTGAAGTTTACTAGCCTTTATCATCCCTCTGCACTTTACATTGTAACTCTGGTCTGATTCTAACATTAGCTTCATTAAATGAAGGAAACATGACTACTCTGTGAAATACGCATCTCCTTCTTCAAGAATGATGAACTGTAAGCAATATTGGGGCTGGATAAGCATCTCAGTGTTACAGTGCCAGATGAGTATATACAAAGATAATCATTTGATCCACACACCCCAGGCACAACAAAACACACAAATACACACACACACACACACACACACACACACACATGTTTGCGTTTATCTGCATTTTTTTGTTTATACATCATGGTTTTATAACAAGTCATTAACGGGAAAATATTGTTTGTTACTATTGTAATGTGAATATTCCTTTTAATGGGGAATGACAAAAACATATTTGATTTTCTGCAATAGCATCAGATTGTCAAAGCCACAGTATTGTGTGAGAAGAATGGTTCAGATTGGTTTTATGTTTGTTGTCTAAATCTAAGTAGAGATTTGCAAGATAGGACCTACTTGAGTTCACACATAATTTATGCTTTTGTTTCATGAATTGTGGGAGAAAATTGATGTTTTTTTATTGTTGATTAGGTTGTGGTTTTGTGTAAGTATTATTTAAGTTATTTCAGAAACAAATATATTGTGGAAGAAAATGTTAACTTTGTGGTAAATCCTAATGTTGTTCAGCACAAACACTAATAAACATATGTTAGCAAGGCATTATTTGGACAATGATGGGGAATCATATGTGGCAAAACAACAAAATTGTGTTTCCTATCCCTCCTGATGAAATGACCTCTGCATCTCATGTATTACTATGTGTGTTACAAACAGGAATACAGACTATATTTTCTCTAAACTATGTAAAGCCATCTGTATAAACAACAGCCTTAAAAAACAAAAAGGGCAATGGCTCCCTGAGAATGGAGGCAAGACATTCTTAAGTTAGAAGAAGGCAGTGTTAGCACAAACATCCTTTCAGTCTCCTATGTAGCACCAGATAAAAACTGTAATTCTAGCAATGTTATATAAATCTATAGCTCTCACTAGGCATAGTGCTTACATATTTTCAAGGCTCTTTTAAATTATATAGACTAGTTTTCTAGAGAAAGGCCCGCAATCATGGCTGGAGTCATGCCACTCTTGGCAGTTTTGAAATGCTGGAAGAAGTAGTTTTCTCCAAAGACCCGCCCCTTGGAAAGTCATCCACCTTCTGTGGAAGACTGAAGAACAACTGAGCAGCACCAATTTAGTTTGAAGACTCAAAGAAGCTGAGGCACATTGTTAGGTAGGCAGAGGACAAGGAGCTGGATCAGGTAGAATTAATTGGTGATACTGAAATGAATATGACTAAAACTTATGATATGAAACTCTCAAAGTAGTAAAAAAAATCTCAAAAATCATGTTAGGATACAAGGAAGAAAAGAGCAAAACTAAATACCTTAAATGTTTAAAAGCAGTAGAAATGGTATGACTTGCCATGTTTCCAGAAAAATGTTATGTTCTTAGGGAAGAAATGAAAACAGAAAATAATCAATTCTGTGCTGACTTAAGCAGCTTATTTTTTTAAAAAGCAGATAATGGTTTTAGTGAAGCATCTATATAAATAAAACTTGATGTCATGAATTAGTACTTTTCATCCATTAGGGACTTCTCTAAAGATATACATATTTTACTTATTTAGACCTTTGATTAAAAAAAAGTTACCAATTTTTCAAGAATGTCAGCCAAAGGGGATAATGTCTCATTTCAGGCGACAAAGTCAAGATGGCAGAAGCAGGCAATCTTCCCAAGCTTTGGAGCAACGGTGTTCACTCCCACCTCCCTGACTCCTCAAACATGTTTGAAAGTCTACCACAAAATAGATCCAAATTAATGTACATTGCTGTCCCCTTGGAACCAGTTCAGGATGACCAAGTACAAAGATTCCAGGTTAAAGTGGTTTTGCAAGCATGCTATGTGCCAGAAAAATTTGTGGTTGGATAGAGTGAAAGAATATTTGAAATCCACACAAACCAACAGCTATCTAATTTGATTCTTGTACTTCATATTATGCTGAACTCAGGAGGAATACTGATGGTCCAAGTTACTCTGGAATTTTATGGTTAACTAAATATCCAAAGTGCATGCCTTACTTTGTAGTGCATTTTTGACAACTGTAATCATGATCACATAAGACTTCTCATTTTCAGACTTCAGTATCTGTTTCTACTACCTTCATAGGGACATCTAACCTCACTAGCAATGATCAGGTGTTCTCAACATCAAAGTGAGGCCTACTTTTTAATCATACTTTCCAGGTGCTAGACTTGAATTTGTGGTCTCTTGGACATGCTGTGTGTTCATCAATGTAGTCTAACCAACATATCAGAATTTTTTTGTGTGTGTAATAACATATTAATGGAAGAGAACTAAAATCGGTCATTCCAGAGGATTCAGTGCACTGTTTCTGATGTCTCTTGATGCCTTTTGGCCCTATACCTCTTTCAATGATGACTTGGTAGGTTGGAGCTAGTTGCAAAGAAAAGCTGCCTCCACTTGGAGGTGCCCTTTGAATTGTGGGCTAATCTCCCAAACACAGTCATTGCCTGAACCAATATTAAAAATAAATTATTTCATAGAACTGGAAGATGCCATGTAAACTGTCCTAGAAGGGAAGAGAAGAGAAGTTCTACCAGGCTGTGTCGCACATGGCCGATGAGGATGACCATTACCTACCAACTGCCTAAAGATTTACTGGTGGCAGTAACAAACAGCTGTGTGGTTCGACCTAAGCTGTGTTTAACAAAAGTGAAATACTATCTGATAATGGAATGGTAACTATCTGGGACTAGTGAGGATACAGGCGTGAGAGAAGAAGCTAACATGGCCAATTTCCTTACCCAGTGTAATCATTACCTATATTTCAAATACTCATTATTATGCTCACAGGTCAACATAGTTCTCACGAATCATGAACAAAGCTTCTTTTTGCATAAGACAGAGACAATTTTAGGAAGACATAACTTGTGAAACTGTAGAGAACAATTGTAATGGGTGTGCCTAGCCTCAGTTGATACAACTACTACTCATTCTCACAGAGACGTGAGAGGAAGATTGAAAGAGCCAGTCTGCTGGAGGATTGCAACACACACACACACTCACACACATATAAACACACACACACGTATGTATGTATGTATGTATGTATGTATGTATGTATATATGTATTTGTGTGTATGTATGTGGTATGTATTATGAGAATAAACATTAAAGAAAAAAGGAGAGAAATTTTGAGAGGTTATGAGGCTCAGTGAAGAGGCTAGAAGGAGGAGAGAAAAAAAGAAATTTCTAATTATACGTGTAAGCATAAAGTCTAGTTACAAATTTTTAATGAATAAAAAAGGATTCCAGTATCTATTCAAGTACCATAGGTTACACAATGTTACTGTATTCGGCCATAAAGAAGTTTAAAAAATGTTCAGTCAACTGTTAATTATCATACTGACCAAAATAAGCTAGCCTTTGATAGAGAGTGATTATGTTTTCTCTCATAAACATATTTTAGATTAAAGATTAGTTAGAATTGAAATAAATGACTAATTATTTACAAATGTTAATGAGTTTGTTAAAAGAGGAAGTATGTCCATAGTATATGTTATACATGTATGAAAATATCAGCAATGAAATATATTGTAATATGTACAGTAGGCTATTTACTTGGTGCTTTTTGCTCTTGTTGAACATTTTTTTATTAGATGTTTTCTTTATTTACAATATCTCCTTTCCCAGGTTCCCCTCCAAAAAAAAAAAATGAAAAAAAAAAAAAAACAAAAACTAAAACAAACCTCTGTTCCCTCCCCCTTCCCCCTGCTCACTACCCCACCCCCTCCTGCTTAATGGCCCTGGCATTCCCCTACACTGGGGCATAGAACCTTCACAGGGCCAAGGGCCTCTCAACCCATTGATGATCGACTTGGCCATCCTCTGCTATACATATGCTGCTGCAGCTATGAGTCCCTCCATGTGTACTCTTTGGTTGGAGTTTTAGTCCCTGGGAGCTCTGAGGGTACTAGTTAGTTCATATTGTTGTTCGTCCTAAGGGGCTGCAAACCCTTCAGCTCCTTGGGTCTTTTCTCTAGCTCCTTCATTGGGGACCCTGTACTCAGTCCAGTAGATGACTATGAGCTTCTACTTCTGTATTAGTCAGGTACTTTCAGAGTCTCTCAGGAGACAGCTATATCAGGCTCCTATCAACCAGCACTTGCTGGCATCCACAATAGTGTCTAGATTTGATGACTTAATATGGGAAGGATTCCCAGGTGGAACAGTCTCTGAATTGTCCTTCCTTTAGTCTCTGCTCCATAGTTAGTCTCTACAACTTCTTCCATGGGTATTTTGTTCTCCCTTTTAAGAAGGAACGAAGTATCCATACTTTGGTCTTCCTTCTTGAGCATATTTTATGTCATTGAAAGATGTTAGGCAGGAGTCTGCACTGATCTCCATCTTTAATTCCCAGTTTTGTGGGAGGCCTTCAATTTGTATTTCCACGGCTTGCCTCAGATCAAAATCCTTCTATCTCTGCCTCCTTAGTCCTGGAACTTTGGACAAGCACAATCATACATACAGGTGTATCTTAACTCATATTGTACAGAGGTCTTGTGATTCTGGCCTGATATTGTATTCCATGAATATGGACAACCCAGGGAAATGATTTATATATCAATAAGAACACAAGGCTGGTTTGTCAGACCTATGAAGAACATCTAGTCACGCAGAGAGCATCATATTTTTGACTTTCTTGTACATGATAAATTGCCACCTGATATTTAAGGGAGTATTTAGCCTTGACTGGATTCTTATAAGCCAGACTCTTAAATTCCATAGATTCTCAAATCATAAAGAGTCTTCTACTATAATGTTATTTGTGCTGCTATAATAAAATACCCCGAAACTCTCAAGAGAGAAAATATTTGCTGAGCTTCCTTGAGGAAAGTTGAGGTAGACTGAAGTAACTAGTTATATAACATTCACAGTCAGGAACAGGCAGAAAGAGAGGAGCAAAAACCTAGTTGCTTCCTTTCTGGTAGCTTGTTCTTAATACAACTGTCTAGAGAATGGCCTTGCTTTCGATGATCAGATCTCCCATCAGTCAAGACAATCCTCCAATGATATGTTCACAGGTAGAGTTGATTTATTTAATTCCTCCTTAAGACTTTTTCTAGGTAGTTCTACTGAGAAATTGATTTTATTATAGTAGGATGATGTCACAGAAGAAGGCTGAAGCACTGTACTAAAGATGCTGCTTTTCAGCATGTTCCCTTCAACCTCCACACAAAAATAATGAATTTAAGTTATGAATACATAGTTAAGGCACTTGATCAAAAATATATGTTATTATAAAACAAAATTCATATTTTCCAAAATGCTATCTTTGACCAAAAGAGTTAGGTTTATGAGTAATGATTTAGAGAAAAAGAACAGTGTTGTGACTTGGACTCACTAATAGCATAAAAAGGAAAGGTTGTGTTGGAAAAACATGGAGAAGGCTTGAAGTGAAGGATTCCAAGTTATGCCTTCTCAATGTGAACTTCCAAATGACCTTGGTAGATTTTGTAACTTAGTAGAAACAATGATCGCAAGAAGTTACAAAGCTTAAGTTAAGGTATAATAATTAAGGTGCTATTTGACAAGTAAGCAGAGTATGTAGGTAAGTAGATTATTCTTCTATAAAAGGAAGACTTTTACAAAGATAAACAAACTGTATGGTTAAATAAATTATACTGAAGGAATTTCCTAAGCCACCATAAAGAACATTAACTGTATTAAATATAACTTGCTCAATCATTTCCTAGAACAAACAAGTAGCCATGCTCAAGGCCCTGTTCCCACACAGTACAGGTGAAGAGAAGAGATTTAACACAGAGACCAGGGATGACACAATAGGTAAACAACTGCTTCAGAGCCTGGTGACCTCAGTCTGCTTCCCAGGACACATGATGAAAGTGCTTACTATATGGTAGACATACACAAAGACATGGATACAGATAGATACATAGGCATCAGTGTGTACACACACACACACACACACACACACACACACACACACACACACATTTAAATGTAATTTTGAAGAAAAAATTTAGGATGAATTTAAGTTTCTTTGAAGGAAATTTCTGTTTGTGTGGATTTCCCTCTGGAAATTATCTGAGATATTTTCAAATTGTGTTGTTTTTTTCTTAAATATTAGGAAACATTCAATAATACATGAAAATGAATGATGAATTTTATACTAGGTGAGATTTGTGGTAAGATATTCCATGGGAAAAAAACTCTACCATATTAAATTATTTGATTAATGTTTCCTGCTAAAAGAATTCAATATATACTGGTGCAGATTAGCTTGTTGATAAAGAAATTTTTAATAATATTAAAGATGATATAACAAATTTTCAGAAAGAATTGGGGAGATTTATCTGTATATATTATATTATATATATGCATATGAGTAAATATTTTATTTTATAAACATTTAAAAAACAAGTTTTTACATGAATCAATAGTTGAATAGTTAGTTGTTAAGAATACACAGAACACTTGTTACTGAATTCAGTTGATAATTAAATAGAAACTTAACATCAAAATGACTGTTATCTAATTTAATATAAATAGTCACTGATTTGAGTTTATAATAAATTCCTTGTTCATGTCTGTAAAAAATAGCATTAATTAAACACTATCTTCCAATGTTATAAAATAATTTAAAATTTTTCTGATGCTCATAAATTTCTCCAAATTTTTGCACATATACTCTTGGACATTTTTAGGAACTATCTTAAATAATATACCAATATCAACTTATGAATTAAAAAATATGGTTACAAGGTTTGAATATTATCTCCAGTATGCATAATAATATCCTGAAAGTTATATCGCTAAATATAATTATGTTGAAAAATTTAAGTTTGTAAATTTTACAGTGATTTCAAGCTAAAACAAATGGTTAGCATAGGAAATACACTATCATACACAGATATTTTGTCTTAACTACAACTTTGTTTTCTACAAGGCAATAATTCTTATAATTCAAAACACCATGCTTTCAACATTACATATCAGTTTCTCATTTAAAGTTAAAACAAAAATAATCTGAAAACTTTAACACATACTTCTCCATTTCTGCCTAGTTGATAAGTATCTTTTATATTTCTATATTAATCTAAGACCATAGAAAGAATGCTATAAGGAGTTAGTATAATTAAATGACTACCTGATCATAAAATAAGAAGTAAAGCATTACAGATCATGCAAAATATAATTTATCCAAGTTATACCAGATTCATTTAAATCATAAATAAATCTATTTAATAAATTTTATAATAAGGGAAATGCCACAAAAGCCATTTATATAGTGATGATCTACCATAGGAAAATGAAGCTATACTCAATAAAATTATTCTTCCATAATTTATCTCTTAGCAAGTTTGAGAGAGGTGAATTTTATTGAATAATAGGCATATGAAATCTACTCCAAATCAGAAAACCAACTCAATACCCCCCAAAATAAATAAATACATAAATAAATAATTTTCCTTTCTTACAATGAACATTACAAGTAAAATTATAGATAATAATGAAAGTTTTTAAAGTTGAAGAGACTTAAAACTCATTATTATTGGACTAAGAAATTGAACATCTATTTCAACAACCAATTTGACACTTCACCAAATGTTATATATAGTATTATTACAGAATAAATCAATGAATATATATATATATATATATATGGTGGGTGTTGATGACTACTGAGAAAATATATATTGACATGAGCACAGCCATGCTAATGACACCAAGACTTTGGAACTATGGTGTATGGCAAAGCCTCCCTGGCTCATGGACATAACAAAGTCTTCCTCTGCTTGAAGTATGGATATTTCAAATATTTGATTTTAAGTGTAGAAAAATTAGCCATTGTCTACAAAACCCTAATGAAGCCTTGCTTTGTCATCATCGATTCTGACCCTCCAGATTCAAAAGCACAGTTAAACACTATGTTTTCAAAGTTATCTTGGTCATGGTGTTTTTCCATAGTAATAGAAAAAAAAAAAACCTAATATAGTATAAGAATGTAGATACTGTATGTATCTGTTACCCAATACTTTAAAAAAAAAAAAGGATACATGTCAGTTCTATTAGCTACCTAATTTTGTTTGTGTAAATGCAAGAGCAAAGCATCTTTAAAATGAAAGGATCATTTTTATAATGTAATGCTATCTAATGAAATCTAAAATATCATGTTGTTAGAATGTCATAAGACAAAGAAACAGTTTGACATTTTATTTTTGTCTAATTTGCTGAAAAGCATTCATTTTTAAGTATCTTACATGTTGTTAAACAATTACTCTATTACATTTACCCATGTTATTTCACCTTTCATAACTTAAAAATGAAAATAGTTGTCATTGTGAAATAAATTAGGCAACACCTGAAATTAGTATTTAGAAGAGAATTAAAGACACTATAGTCTGAAACAACAGCTGTCCACTAAAATCTATAATATTAAAGAACTTTTGAAAAAGACATGAAAATCTATCACTGTAAATATATATATATATATATATATATATATATAATCTGATATATTATGTACTTATGTGTGTGTATGTGTTTGTTTAAATGGAATTTTCTCATAAGTGAGACAACAATGTCTTTAACAGATACCCTAATCTTAAAAATAAAATTCCCACTATCAGGGTTTGATTATTTTTTTGGACTTTTTCAACAATGATCTTCTACGGGACTCCAAAACATTCCAGGCTAATGTCAATGCTCTTGGTTAAATTCAAGAACTTTATGATTATATCTTACTGATCAAGACAATACATAATTAAAACCTAAAGCAAAAGGATATCAAACTGATACGGACCTGGTAGATTTGTCTCCACTTGCTATCTTTGTATTGCTGGAAAGTGGTGTGTACTATATCATAGGAGATTAAGAACCCTGTGAAGTATATCAATGTCTGGCCTGGCAAGACATAGTGTCTTAGATTGCATTACTGCTTCTGTGATGAAGAACTATGACAAAAACAGTTTGGAGAGTCAAAGGTTTATTTGGATTTATGTCTTATTATAAGATTGTTTTGAAAGGAATTCAGGACAAGGATTCAAGCAGGGAAAGAACCTGGAGGCAGCTGTTGATACAGAGGTCACAAAGGGGTGCTGCTTGCCTCCCATGGCAAACCCTACTCTTGTGAGATGTACAGTAGAAGTGTTATATCTGGCTTTAAGTGAATGTAATTTCTTTAACCCACAATGGATGTCATCTTAGAATCAAACATGCTCCCACACAGCCTGATCTTATAGAAATATTTTTCTTAATTGAGGTTTCCTCCTGTCAGATGAATTTAGCTTATGCCAACTTGATCCAGCTCAATTGAACCATTGTCAATTTGATACACAAAATTATTACCATAAAGTCATAAGCTTTTCTATTTCCTTTATCCAAAGATCTCACATTGAAAAGACAAAAAAGCTTTAAATGTCTCAAATTATTTACATAGTTAATTATATTAAAATCTCAGTAATTCTTAAATGTCCAGTTTCTTTAAAATTTAAAATATCTTTTAAAATATTTCTCAAGCTGGGTTCCTGTTAATATGAAAATAAAGTGAAACACGTTCTTACTTCAAGAGAGAAGAAATGGGGACCAGCCATAATTAGATCAAAGCAAAATAAAATTTCTAACAGTATAATAAAACACAATATCCAGTGTCTAAGATCTATTCACAATTTTCTGGCCCCATCCAAAGATCTGGAATAACTCCTCTGGCCTTGCTCTCTGATGAACAAACACCTTCTTCTGGGACCCAAAAGATATCCTTCATTACAGCTAATATTCTTGGTAGTAGTTCCATAGTAGTGGCATCTCCAAATCACTATGGTTTTCTTTTTTTTTCTTCTTTTATTGGATATGATTTTTATTTATATTTCAAATGTTATCCCCTTTCCAAGTTTCTCCTCTGGAATCCCCCATCCCATCTCACCTCCCCCTGAGACTATGAAGGTATTTATCTACCCACCCATTCCTGCTTTCCCTTCCCAGAATTCCCCTTCACATGACCAAGGGCCTCTCCTCAAATTGATGCTGAACATGACCATCCTATGCTACATATGCTGTTGGAGCCATGGGTCCTTCCGTGCGTACACTTTGGTTGGTAGTTTAGACCCTGAGAGCTATAGAGGGTCTGGTTGGGCCCTTCTATTGGGGACCCAGTGTTTAGTCAAAGGGTTTACTGCAAGCATCTGCCTCTATATTTGTCAGACTCTGGTAGAGCCTCTCAGGAGACAGCTATATAAGACTCTTGTCAGCAAGTACTTCTTGGCATCCATTATAGTGTCTTGGTTTGGTGACTTTATATGGGATGGATCCCAGGTGAGGCAGTCTCTGGATGGCATTTCCTTCAGTATCTGCTCCACACTTTGTTTCCATATTTCCTCCTGTGCGTATTTTGTTTCCCCTTCTAAGAAGGACTGAAGCATTGACACTTTGATCTTCCTTTGTCTTAAGCTTCATGTGGAATGTGAATTGTATCTTGGGTATTCTGAGTTAATGGGCTAATATCCACTTATCAATGAGTGTATATCAGGTGTGTTCTTTTGTGACTGGTTACCACACTTGGGATGATATTTTCTAGTTCCATCCATTTGCATAAGAGTAGTACTCCATTTTGTAAATGAAACACATTTTCTATACCTATTCCTTTGTTGAAGGACATCTGGGTTTTTTCCAGCTTCTGGATATTGTAAATAAGGCTGCTACAATCTCAGTGGGGCATGTGTCCTTTCTATATGTTGGAGCAACTTTGTGTATCTGCTCAGGAATGGTATAACTGGGTCCTCAGGCAGTACTATGTCAAATTTTCTCAGGAAATACAAGACTAATTTCCAGAGTGATTGTACCAGCTTGCAATCCCACCAGCAATGAAGGAGTGCTCCTCTTTCTCCACATCCTCTCCAAATTCTGCTGTCATCTGAGTTTTTGATCTTAGCCATTCTGACAGGTATGAGGTGGAATCAGGGGTTGTTTTGATTTGCATTTCCCTGATGACTAAGGATGTTAAACATTTCTTTAGGTGCTTCTCAGTCATTCAATATTCCTTAGTTGAGAATTCTTTGTTTAGCTCTGTACCTCATTTTAATAGGGTTATTTGATTCTCTGTAGTCTAACTTCTTGAGTTCTTTGTATATATTGAATATTAGCCCTCTATCAGATATGTAGAAACACCTCATTCATGGGGAAAGTCTTGAAAGATCAGGAATTCAAGACCCACACCTAAACATAGTAAAAGCAATATATAGCAAACCAGTAGATAATATCAAACTAAATGGCAATCCAATTAAAATCAGGGACTAGACAAGGCTGCACACTCTCTCTTTACCTATTCAATAGAGTACTTAAAATCATAGCCAGAGCAATTAAACAACAAATGGTGGTTAAAGGGATACAAACTTGAAGAAATCAAAATATCACTATTTCCAGATGATATGATTGTATAATTAAGTGACCTCCTAAATTCCACCTGAGAACTCCTACAGCTGATAAACAACTTCAGCAATGTGGCTGGATATAAAATCAACTCAAACAAATCAACAGCCTTCCTCTAGTCAAAGGATAAACAGTCTGAGAAAGAAATTAGGGAAGGAACACCCTTAATAACAGTTACAAATAGTATGAAATAACCTGGTGTGACTCTAACCAAGCAAGTGAAAGATCTGTATGACATGAACTTCAAGTCTCTGAAGAGAGAAATCAAAGAAGATCTCAAAAGGTGGAAAGATCACCAATACTCATGGATTATCAGGATTAATATAGTAAAATGGACATCTTCCCAAAAGCAATCTACAGATTCAGCACAATCCCCATCAAAACTCCATTTTTATTCTTTATAGAGTTAGAAACAGCAATTTACAAATTCATCTGGAATAACAAAAAACCCAGGATAACTAAAACTATTCTTAACAATAAAAAAAAATCTTCTGGGGGAATCACCGTCCCTGACTTCAAGATGTATTACAGAGCAATTGTGTGAAAAAACTGTATGGTATTGGTACAGTGACAGGCAGGTAGATCAATGGAATGGAATTGAAGACCCAGAAATGAAACCACACACCTATGGTCTCTTGATCTTTGACAAAGGAGCTAAAACCATCAATGGAAAAAAGACAGCATTTTCAACAAATGGTGCTGGTTCAACTGGAGGTTAGCATGTAGTAGAATGCAAATTGATCCATTCTTATCTCCTTGTATAAACTGAAGTCCAACTAGATCAATGACCTCCACATAAAACCAAATAAACTGAAACTAATAGAAGAGAAAGTGGAGAAGAACCTCGAACTCATGGGCATAGGGAAAATTTCCTGAAGAGAACAGCAATGGCTTATGTTCTGAGATCAACAATAGACAAATGAGACCTCATAAAATTGCAAAGCTTCTGTAAGGCAAAGGACCCTGTCAATAGGACAAATGGCTATAGTTTTCTGATACAATTGGGATACTCTGTCAGAAATAACCTCTCCTGGGGCACCAACCTAAAGGGGCCCAACCTTGCCGCACAATACCAAGAATTATCTAATGAGTATGACTCCTTTTAACCTTCAAATACAATACCACATGTGTGACACATTTTTTTAAAATTCATTTTACATCCTGATCATAGCCCCCCACTTCTAGTCTCATCCTTATAAATCTCTCCTCTCATTGCTCCCAACCCTTCTCAGAGAAGGGAGACCCCACTGAGTACCACCCTACCTTGGGAGATCTATTCCTGTCATGTCTAGGCCCACCATCTCCTGACCAAGAAATCCAAGTAAGGAGATAAAGGAGGGTACGCTGGCAGGGAAAAGAGACTGAGAAAACCCCAGTTCCACTTGTTATAGGAACCACATGAACACCAAACCGCACACTTACTACAAATTCGAAGGGTGTCTAGGTCCAGCTCCTCCATGGTCGCTGGTTGGTGGCACAGGCTCTTTGAGCCTCCATGGTCCTAGGTTAGTTGAATTTGTGGGTTTCTTGTACTATCTTTGGCCCCTTTGGCTTATTCTCTTCTATCTCTCACTCTTCCACAAGACTCCCTGGGGTTCACCTGATGTTTGGCTGTGGGTCTTTGCCTTTGCCTTCATCAATGGGTAGATGAAAATTCTCAGCCTATCAATCCACCTTCAAAACCTTCAAACCAAAATCTGTCTTGTCTACAAGATGTACAGGGATAAGGATTGAGCAGAAACTGGGGGAACAACCAACCTATATCTGACCCAACTTGAGAGTCATCTCACGTCAGAGAGCCAATCTCTGACACTATTAATGATACTCTGCTATGCTTGTAGATAGAAACATGTATGACTCTTAAAGTACAAAGTTTCAACATCATGTCTGGAACATAATTTCTGAGAACCGACTCTCAGGAAACACTTTCCATTGAATGTCTCCTTAAGGATGCCTGTCTTTTCTTAGTTACCTCTAAATTCTAAGTTCCAGGTGACCAACATCAAGCATCTCAGCAGAGTAAAGTTTGCACTGTAAGAGTTCGGATATCTTGGTAATCACAGCAGATTCATCAGTTCCAGCTAACTAGGATCACTTGAACTTAATTCAAAATGGCAAAAAGCCCAAGGAGAGTCTTTAACCTTCCCTCTGAAGCATTACAACAAAGGCCTACATTGTTTGCATTGCCTTCCACATTATTATTTTTCAAGCTCTTATGTAACGGTCCACTCATATCTCAAGATCTAATGGCTTTCTAAGTCCACAACAGGATCAGACCTCTCATAACAATAACCTACTCATGTTACTAAATTTGTCTTAGTTAAGGTTATTTTTGTTGTGGATAAACTCCATAACTAAAGAAACTTGTGAAGAACAGAATTTATTTGGATTATTCCTTAAAACAGTCTATTACCAATGGAAGTCAAAAAAGGAATTCGAAAAAGGAAGACATCTGAAGGCATGAGCTGATGGAGACACCACATGGCTACTGGTTACTGGCTGGCATATCATGGCTTTCTTACTGTGGCTTCTTATAGAGCCCAAGAACACCAACCAGCGATGGCACTACACACATGGGCTCGTTTTATCCCCATCAATCACTATTTTAAAAAATGTCCAACAGACTTGCCTATTGTACTATCTTATGAAGGTATTTTTGGGGAGATTCCCTCCTCTCGAGTGACTTTAAGAAAAACCATCCAAAACACATATCAACTAGTGCAATAATGGCATGAGTATAATTTGGTTAATCAACCACTTTTTCTTTGGACTTAAGTTTTACTCTACAAGATAAAACCCATATCTTATATCATTATTATACCAAAACCTGTGACTAGGCAGGTGATAGTTCCTAGGAGTAAACATGCTAGGTGCTATTGTGCTAGGTGGACATACTCATATATATTTACTCCTGATGGCATACCATTATACTCATAATCAAGGAGTATCTCGAGCCTCATTAAAAATATGTCTCATCACATTAAACAGTGATTAACAGAGATGCTCTCACCTGACAAAAGTACAGAGAATAAAATTAAAATCTGTAAATGTTCATCCCTAAGAGACTATGTACAGCAGAACTTGTCCTCCCAAACCTCGGCATTATGGCAACATTGGGGTGGAAGTATGTAAGAGCTAGACATGTTAGATGACTGTAAAGAAATAGTATCTTTTGAACATAGCAACTCAGTTGCTCATATGACCTTTGATTGTGATAGCATGTACAATATCTGAGCAAGCCCAAAGCAGACTAAATCCCAGTATGGAGAAGCAAATTGAACATTAAATTCCATACTGATCAGAGGATCTGCTGGTAAATTTTACCTGTTAAGAAAAAGGAAATCTGTTTGTTTGTTTGTTTGTTTGTTTTTTCTAAAAGTGTAGCCACTGTTGATTAAACTATGTTCTACTAGAAGGCTACAAATTCTAGTCTATTTGGGCAGCACAAATATTTGGTGGTTAGGGAAGGGACAGTGTGGTGCTATGAATATACTTGGCCCAGTAAGTGTCATTATTAGGAGTAGGTGGGCCTTGTGGCAGGAAGTGAGTCACTGTGGGCATGGTCTTTAAGAAGCTCAACCTATGTAACTGGAAATCAGTCTTCTCCTAGCAACCTTCAGATGAAGATGTAGAACTCTTAGCTTCTGCACCACACCTGTCTAGACACTGCCATGCTCCTGCCTTGATTATAATGACTGAATCTCTGAACCTTTAAACCAGCCCCAATTAAATGTTGTCCTTATAAAAGCTGCTTTATGGGTAGAGGGAGGGAGCGAACTGGGTGGAAGAGGGTAGAAAGAGGGGCAGGGAAAAAGGGAACATGATCAGATATGGGTAGGCAAGGACTGAAGGCTCAAGAGCCAGCAGAATTAAGGGAAATAGACAACCTCAGGAGGTGGGAGATGGGGGATAGCGTCTAAAATGTACCAGAGACCTGAGAGGTGAGAGACACTCAGGACTCAAAGGGAGGGACCTTAGATGAAAATGCCTTACAGTGGGGAGAGGGAACTTGTAGAGCCCACCTCCCGCAGAAAGACAGGGTATCAAGTGGAGGGATGGGATTGCCATCCCACAGTCAAAAACTCTGACCCAGAATTGTTCCTGGGACAATATGGAGAAGAGATTGAGGGACAATATGGAGAAGAGATTGAGGGAAAGGAGGTCCAGTGATTGGCCCAAATTGGGTCTCTTATCAAGGGGAGCCTCCAAGGCCTGACACTATTACTGATTCTATGATGTGTTTACAAATAGGAGCCTAGAATTGCTGCCCTCAGAGAGGCTCAA